>QFEQ01000108.1:65788-311940 GCA_003316335.1 Hemileccinum impolitum | reverse complement strand
TGGCAGCAATTTCATCATGCGATTTTGCCATGGAAGAAGCGAGAGACCCCCCAGGGGTAGAAGACAATGAAGGTTCAGCCCCTAGATGTGGTTGATAATTACATGTGACTTAGAAGGGGGTCGTGCCGGTGGCAGTAGTGAGGGATGAGTTATGCACAAACTGCACCATTTTGAGCCATTCGCTCCAAGAGTCTTGTCATTTTGCAACATACACCCTAAGATATGCTAGTATCTCCCGATTAGTCTGTTCTGTTTGTCTATCCGTCTGTGGGTGGTACACTGTTGACAACTTCTGTTGGATTCCCAGAGCTTTGCAGAGTTCCTTCATGAACTCAGATATGAACTGTGGTCCCCTGTCCAAGACGATAGTGTTAGGAAGTCGGATACACCACACATGATCTCTAAATAAAAGGGCCAGATCAGCGGAAGAAGTTGTTTTTGTACAAGGAAAAAGGACAATTTCTTTTGAGAAATGATTGACTACAATGCCATTGGCATCGTACCCTTTAAAGATTGGGAAGCCTGTGATGAAATCGATAGATATATCCATCCATGGATGAGAAGGAATAGGAAGAGGTATTAACTTTCCTGCCAGTAGCTTTGACAAACCCTTCGTGAGGGAGCACACCTGACAGTGTTCTATGTAGGAAGCAATGTCTTTGGCCACACCTGGCCACCAATAGAATTGTTTAATGGTGCTAATGGTTTGGTCTCGACCAGGATGGCCTGCCATTGGAGAATCATGAAAAAGAGAGATGAGTTTGTGGTGAAGAGAAGGTGGCACAAAACCTATGTCATTCGAAGATCAAAAGAGTTTGTCCTGAGCATAATACTCATATTTGTTGATGGCATCAACACCTAATTGTTCTGATTCCGTCATTAATTTTGTTTCAAAGTTAGGATAAAGAGAAGTGGAGGCTATTGCTTTGACTCCCATGGAGCCAAAACCTTTGTCATTTCGTTCTGACTCATCTAGAGTTGTTTCTTCAGTTAGTGTTGGGTTTTCTATTTTTTTCAATAATTAGCTGCACAATATGGTTATGTTTAGATATGTGAAACAATGTGTCTGCATGGTTGAACAGGATAACCCCAATTTCTCCCCTATAATCAGCATCAATGACTCCAGCCATGATATTGATTTTATGCTTGAAAGTGAGGCCTGAATGAGGGGCAATCCTGCCATAGGTACCAAGGGAAAGCTGGATTTTGACGTGGGTGGGGATGAGCAATTGATCATGGGCAAGGATGTCAAAATCGGCAGTAGAATACAGGTCAAAGCCTGCTGCTGCAGAGGAACCCTTGGTGGGGATACAAGCATCAGAGGAGGTGAGTGACACAGGGATAGATAAATTAGAAGAGCAGAGAACTGTCAAGGGAAAGACCATGATATTTTCATTAAGATTATCAACGGCGTCACCATGGTCAGATCAACGAGAAAGAGCATCGGCATGTCCATTCGTGTTGCCAGGTTTATAGATCAGAGTATAATTAAATTCTTGAAGGAGTTTGTGCCAGTGAGCTTGGTGTCCTGACAAGGTCTGAGGTTTTTTCCAGTATTCGAGATTTTTGTGATCTGTCCAGATCTCGAAGTCAGTTTTTCCAATAAGATAGTGACACCACTCCTCAAGAGCATGTATAATGGCCAACAATTCCTTGTTGTAGACAGGGTAGTTGTGTTTGGCAGAAGAAAAAGAGTGAGAAAGAAAAGTGCAAGGGTGCCACAAATTATCCTCCTCTTGGATTGATAATACTGCCCCCATGGTGATGTCGCTGGCATCGGTTTCCAAGTGCATAGAGTGGGTGGGGTTGGAGTGAGCAAGAAGTGGTGCCTTGGTAAATTGTTTTTTGAGCATATCAAATGCATTTTGTTGTGCTGCCCCCCAGGTGTAGGGTACATTCTTTTTTGTAAGGTTGTTAAGGGGGCGCACGATTTGTCTGAATCCTTTGATAAATTGTTGGTAATAATTATAGAGGCCAAGGAACAATTGAAGCTGCTTGAGCTTTGTAGAAGCAGGCCATTCCAGAATGGCATCGACTTTCTTGGTTTGCATGGTGACACTATCCTTGGAGACATGCATACCTAGAAAATCAACATCATTGGCATTAAAAATACATTTTTCTGGTTTGGCATAAAGGTTGTTCTCACACAAGTGCTGAAGAACTTCCTTGATGATTTCCGAGTGTTCTTCATCAGATTTCTTGCACATGAAGATACACATGTTGTCAAGATAGACAATAACAACAGCATACATGTCATTGAATATATCATTCATCATCTGTTGGAATGTTGGAGGTGAGTTCGTCATACCAAAATACATAACAATGGGCTCATAAGCACCCAAAGGAGTGACAAAGGCGGCTTTCCATTTGTCGCCTTTTTTGATGTGGACATTATTATATCCCCATCTCAGGTCAAGGCATGTGAACTTGTTGGTACCTTTCAACCGATCTACGAGAGAAGAAATGAGTGGTAAATGGTAAGACTTTTTTACAGTCCCTTTGTTTAAATATCGATAGTCCATAACTAGACATTTTTCGCCAGTCTTTTTGGGAATAAAAAATACAGGAGTCACTTGTGGTGATTTTGATGGGCAGATATAGCCCTTTTCTTGTTCGGATTTGATGAAGTTTCAGACTTCTTCTATTTCAGCATCAGCAAGTAGGATAATCTGTCCCTTTTTTGGAACAAAGTTGGGTTTGAGGTCAATGGCGTGGTCCCAAGGTTTGTGGACTGGCATCCATTTGGATTCCTCTTTGCTAAATATGTCCAAAAATTCATGGTATTGTTTTGGTACCTTTTCCATGAGGCCTTCTTCAATGGATCTAACTGGGACCCATTGTTTCATTTGGTTGGCTTTGCAGTGCTTGGTACACCTGTTAAACATTACAGTTTTTTCTACCCAATCAATGAGCAGATTGTGACAATAAAACCAGTCACATCCTAGGATCACTTTGTGGGACCCCAAGGTTGCGACCAGCGTGTCCACTCCTTCGGAATGTCCATTATAAGAAAGAATGATGGATACATACTCATGGATCATTCCATGTTTTGAGGAAGATCCATCTGTGTTAGTTACATTTATGGGATTGGAGAGGGGGTATGTTGTAATGCCCATCTTCATTATCCAATGCTTATTGACGAAAGTTTGTACTACTGCAGAGTCGAGGAGCAACAAAGTGGTTCGAAAGGTCCACTTTCCTTTTTTGTCCTGAAAATAAATGTCAGTGTTAATATCAAATTCGTCTCCTTGAGAGGCATCTGGTTCCTGGTGAGTAAATGAAGATTGGGGGGATTTATAAGAAGAAATATGAGAAGATCGTTCATTTAATAGGGAATTAAGTGCACTATTATTTTCTGGTGCTGCACTCAAGTGAGATGCCCTTTCGGAAGTGAGTCCATAAGTAAAATCGTTCAAAGAGGTTTTGGCCTCAACTACCTCTCTGTCCATCTCCCCTTTGATTGGTAGACAAGAAAAACAATTCAAAGAAGAGAAAGAAAATGGAATTGAAGAAAGAAAACTATTGTTCTTAGCTGAATAGGTACCCCCCAGATCTACTTGGCTTGCTCTTTTCCCTTTAGTCCTTTGACTGCTAAGTGCCATGCTTAGATCATAAACAAATTGAAATAATAGGCTTGGGCTTCTTCATTCTGCCAAGCCAGAATGGAGGAGGAGGAATCAGCCACGATGGAGGCAATGGCTATTGTTGGGGCGAGCGGTATCTTGTGGTTTTGACAGGGTTGTGGATAAGTCGTCCTGCTGGTCATCAGGTCGAAGGATGGGCATGCTCTTGGTTTTCTCAGTTCTTTGCAGTTCTGAGAAATATGTCCCTTTTTTCCACAATTATAGCAATCACAGTTGTCCACTCAAGTTGGACCTTAGAACATGTGGATGTCCTGCATAGGAGCACCTTGACCAGGTTGTGTTCCAATGGCAGTGAACTGGGGTTCAGAATGATACTGGTTGCACGGGATGAAGCCAGATTTGCTTCTTTCCAGACAGATGTGGTGGAACATCTTTCTAACCTCAATGGCAGTATCTTCCCATGTTTCAAGGTCTTTCTTGATAGCGGGATGACGAAGGCAGACTTGAAGGTAGATATTGTAATCGATGCTCTCTTTGTAGAGCTGGAGCACAATACCCGGCTCCATCTCTGCATTGATCTGAAGCAAATTGAATTGCTGCATGTACACCTCTATAGGGAGGGACCCTTGTTGCAGCACCACTAGCTTCTTGTATGTCTCTACCTTTAACACGTTGATTTGGAAGTGTTTCTCAATGTGTTCTTTTAGTACCTTCTACATCAGCCAGAGTCCTTTGATGGGATATTGCTCGATTGTGACTCAAGCAAAATCTGTGGCCCTCCCATTCATTCAGAGGAGAACTGCGATCGTCCTCTGGTGATCATCCAGGTTGGGTTGACAATCCACCTATGCATCTATTTTTGTCCACCAGATGCAGAACTTGTTTCGATCGCCATCCCAGGTGCTGGGATCAGCGAAAGCCTTATATGCATTAGAGGAAGGGGCGGAAGTCAGTTGGTTTTGAATAAGTGTTTGCATAGCCGTGGCCATGAGTGTCATCTGCTTCAACAGATCATCCCAAAGTTAGTTCCCTGACATCCTTACTATTCACTATCTTCCAAGCGAACTCTGGGGATTCAAAGATACCATTGGTTAGGTTGAAGAGCAGTTCAGGGGCGGAGTACGGAGAAGTTGGGAACACTGAGGTCCCAGAGTTGATGATAATGTGTATGGATGTATTGAGGGTCCTGTACGTACACTCGTCAGGTACGGATCTTCTTTTGCCTTAGGAAAAGGCCGTTGGTACCTTTCGGTTCTGGGGTTGCATCATTCAGATCAACAGACAGAGTGGGGGATAGGGTACGAGGTCTCTGTACGTTGAGATGGTAAAATGCTAATACAGCGGCTTCTCTCTGCACTTCAATTCACACAAGCCACTTAGTTCTGGACATAAAATAAGAAGGGGAATGTCACTGGGTTCAGCTTCAGGGGAGTCCTATTCAAGTGTTATGGACTGCAATGGTTGGCTCAATAAGGAATACAGAGATGAGGAGGCAGCGACTTTCAGTGTTGACATCAATGAGGATTATGAGGTTGAGGTTGAAGATGATGATGGCAATGGAGACAATGTGATATAACATAAAGTGGCTCCGAGCAGAGGGCTAGGCTGGCAAGGAAGAAGAGAGTAGTACCACTGAGTTGCAGGCACCATTGAAGGTGAGTGGAATGAAGTGAATAGGACTAAGGTATGAAGGAATTACATGGAGGGTTTATATATGATGACTGAGTACCTTAGGGCAGGCATCTGAGTCTGAATTAGTTAAGGGCAGGCATGGAATATGGAATGCAATGGAATATGGAATGCAATGGAATATGGAATGCAATGGAATATGGAATGCAATGGAATATGGAATGCAATGGAATATGGAATGCAATGGAATATGGAATGCAATGGAATATGGAAATATGGAATGCAATGGAATATGGAATGCAATGGAATATGGAATGCAATGGAATATGGAATGCAATGGAATATGGAATGCAATGGAATATGGAATGCAATGGAATATGGAATGCAATGGAATATGGAATGCAATGGAATGTTCAAGAAGGAAGAAGGAGAACGGGAATAAACATGAGAGAAAGATAATGATCATAAGGTATGACATCATCAATGATGTCATAGGTCTAGCCTCAGATTCCATGAACATTCCTGCAGTCACATGCACTGGTCACATGACTTTGGAAAGAGAAAGTTGACTAAGGTAAACGGTGCTCAGTGATGCTTGGCATATGAGTGAAAGAGAAAAGTAAAATAGGGGCATATGTGTGCCCGAACTATAACAGAATGATTTCATGAGAACCTAAGGTTGCAACTAGTGCTTCCACAGCTTTGGAATGTCCATTATAGGAAAGAACAAAAGAAACATATTCTGATATACAACCATATTTAGAGGTGGATCTGTCCACTGTTACAGGTTGCAACTATGATCTCCATGAGATAGACAGATACAAGAAGGCAGCGAATGTTGGTGTTGACGTCGACGAGTATAATGATGACGAGGTCGAATATAGGTATGGTGACAGAGATGATACAATAAAGCATATAAGAGCCCCTTTGAACAGAGGGCGAGGCTGGTGAGGGAAAGGGGACTGGTACCACTGAGCTGTAGGCACTGTTGACAGTGGGTGGAATGAAGTGATTAGGACTAAAGTATGAGAGAATTACAGGGAAGGTTTATATAGTAAGACCAAGTACTTTAGGGCAAGCATCTGAGTCTGAATTAGCTTTAGGGTAGGCAAAGATAGGAAGACAATGGAATGTTCTGGAAGAAAGGAAGACGACAGAAATAAACATGGGAAGAAGATAAGGAACATGAGGCATGACATCATCTATGATGTCATGGATCTAGCCTCAGGTCACATGAACATTCCCGTGGTCACATGAAGCTGGTCATGTGACTTTGGAAGAAGAAGTCAACTAAGGTAAAATGGTGCTCAGTGATGCTAGGCATATAAGCGAAGGAAGAAAAGAAAATAGGGGCATACATGTGCCCGAACTATAACATCCACATTGGTTATGTGCATTGATTTTGATAAAGGTTTAGTGTGGATGCTGATTTTCTTTACCCAATCTTTGTCAACAAATGTTTGAATGGTGCCTGAGTCCAACAAAGATATCATTGATCAATGGACCCAGTCCTCATTTTTCTGAAAAAAGATGTCAGTGAGAATATCAAATTCCCCTCCTTGAGAGGGATCGGGTTCATAATGGGAAAAAGAGGCAGGAGAGGATTTGTATGAAGAAATGCAAGATTTTCTGTCCATTAATAGGGAATTAAGCACACTATTTTTTATTTCCAGTGCCACGCCCAACTGGGACACCCTTTCAGAACTATTATGTGTACAAAAAATGTTCAATGATGAATCCTCAACCTTGTCACCATCCATCTCCTCTTTGACAGACAAAACAGAAAATCAGTTAACATAAGAAGATGAAGATGAAGATGAAAAAGGTAAAGAGGAAACAAAACTTAGGTCCACTGCTGAATGAACACCTCCCAGGTTCACTCAGCCTTGCCTTTTTCCTTTAGTCCTTCTGCAGCCAACTGCTGTGTCTTGGCTTCAAATAGGTCAAAGTAATATGCCTGTGCTTCATCATTTTGCCAGGCAGGCGGACCTGGCATTGATGATGATGATGAGGGGGTGGCTGCAACTGAGGCAATGGCCATTGTGGGAGTGAGCAGGATCTCACAATTCTGGAAATGGGGTGGAGCATAGTGGGTTCTCCCAGTGAGGGGATCGAAGGTGGCCTGTCCATGGCCTCATACACGTCTCAGGTTTTTACAATTACATGAGATATGCCCTTGCTCGTTGCAGTTGTAGCATGTACAAGTATCTTGGACATTTCCTTGATCTTGAATGGTATGAATATCCTGCATTGGTGCCCTCTGACCCAGCTACATTCTGATGGTGGTAAACCATGGTGGCTCAGGTTTCATTGAGGTGGGAATGATGGTTTTGGATTGTTCTAGCTGCATCTGGTTGAACATTTTACCAACAGCGATTGCATGCTTTTTCTATTCAACCAACATGTCAGTGACAGTGAGGCACAGAGAGATATCTGAAAGTATATATTGTAATTGATATTCTCTTTGTAGACATGGAGTGCATAGGTGTCATCCACACCAGCATCAATATGGAGGATGTCAAATTGTTGGGTGAACACTTTGATTGGGAGTCACTCCTGTTTAAAGGCAGCAAGTGATTTATTGGCTTTCTCTTTTAAGACATCAATGCAGAAGTGGTTTTTGATGTCTTTCTTTACCTGATCCCAATTCAGCCATACTGAGTTTTTACCAACAGTGGTGGATTGCTGACTTTCCAGCTCATTGTAGTAAGCCAGTTGGATCTGGGCGAAGTTGGATGTCCATCCAGTAAGCTGAAGAAAGGTGGTGGCAGTTTTTTGCTTATCATTAAGGCCCATTTGGCACTCAACCCATGTGACCAGATGGACCCACCAGTTATGGTAGGTCTTTCAACTGCCATCCCAGGTCCTAGGTTCAGCAAAAGCCTTGTATGTGTTTGAGGTAGGGGTTGCTTATTTGGTCATCAAGGCAACCAGGCCATTGATGGCATTGAGGACATCTTGTACATCAGGCATCCTTACTGACCACTATCTTCCAAGCAGTCTCTGGGGATGTTTTTAGAGGTAACATTGATTTGGACAGAGGGTGGTATGGGGATAAAGTATGGAGTGATTAGGAGTGTTGAGGTCCCAAAGGCGGTGGTAATCAGAATGGAGGTAATGAGGATCTTGAATGTACACGTGGCAGATACAAACTTTTTTTCACCTTAAGAAAAGGCTGTTGGTCCTATCAGGCTCAGGAGTAGCATTGTTTGGATTGATAGACTATGCATGCAGGTGAATGTTTAAATGGTAAAAGGCAAGTGTGGCTGTCTGTCTCTGTACTTCAATTCTTTCGAGCCACCTTAGATGACTCATATAAAAAGGAAGGGGGAACATAGCAGTTTGGCCTTCCTGAAGTCCTATTCAAGTGAAACCATACTGTGGTTGAGATGGTTGAACAAGAAATGCAGTGACAAGGATGCGACAATGGATGAGATCAGTAATGATGTTGATGACAAGGATCAGATGTGTGATAGATAAATATATGGTCGTGAGTCAGAGCATAGATGAGCCCCTTGACAGAAGGCAAGGCTGACGAAGAAGACAAAGTGGTACTCAAGAGCAGAGGACCCCTACAAGAGGAGGGAATGCAAGTGAATAGGACTAAGATACAAGGGAATTACAGGAAGGGTTTATATAGTGATGAGTGAGTACCTTAGGGCAGGGTTCTGAGTTCTAAATAGTTTAGGGTAGGCATAGAATGAGGAATGTCATGGAACATTGAGGAAGAAAGGAAGAAGATAGTAATAACTGTGAGAAGAAGATAAGGACCATGAGGTATGATGTCATTGATGATATCATAAGTCTAGCCTCAGGTCATGTGCCAGTTCCTGCAGTCACATGCACTAGTCACATGACTTTGGAAAGGAAGAAACACTAAGGTAAAACAGTGCTTAGTGATGCATAGCATATGAGCAAAAGTAAAGAAAAATAAATAGAGAGCATACAAGGGCTCAAACTGTTACGATTTGCCTTGCCTTGTACACTTTTTCCTTTGTTCTTGACCTCTTCAGATAGGGACCAACCCTACTGCAATATGTACAGTGTTTCCTTTGCTGAACTCCTCACTTAGCACTCCCAGTTAGCTAAGTACCTATGCCTATCTCTCACTTGTCATCCTGATTACACACTTTCCAATACGATTGTATTGTTTGTCATTCCTGCTTACCTCTCTTTGTTCTTCAATGTTCTATGATGTTCCATATGATATCATCTTTCCCATGACTAATTGTTCTCTTCCCTTCTTTCACATTCCATCCAATTAGTCACTGTTCCCACATCCTACTTATATAAACCCTTTGTCACAACCAATGTATCCTCAGCTAGTCTTACCCTGGCAATACATCCCTTGTCCCCTTTCCTCCCAGATCTCTCTAAGTCCTCATTCTACTTTTGAGTGGACACTTACTCTCACCTCATCATAGCCTTGCTACTTGTTCCACCGCCTTTCAAGTGGAGTAACCTTTGTTGTCTCAGTCACCACCCAACCACTTGTCCTTCACCTTTGAAGCTTAGGAAGACCTTCCCTTGTCGAGCAACATCTCAAATCCATGCCCACCATCTACAAACAGAAGTCCTCAGCTCTCGCTGGGTCTATGTTTATCCTCACCAAGGCCAAACATAACACAAACTACAACACATCTGAGAGGATCCTGTATATGCAGAGGGCCCCTTTACTGAGGGCTAGGTAGGCAAAGAAGCAAGAATAGTACTTGAGCTTGCTGCAGGCTCCAGATAGAGGGTGGAACAAGTGAATAGGACTAAGGTATCAATAAGATAGGGATGGGTATACATATATACTATAGGGAGATATCTTAGAGCAGACCTGCTGAGTCCTAAATAGTTTAGAGCAAGTAGAGTGTTGAGAACATACCTAAAACACCTATAGAACATATCCAAACATCATTTGGAATGAACAGAAATACTGGGTTTTAACCCTAAACATGTTTATAATAAGTTCATAGTAGGTTTGTAATAGGTTTGTAATAAGTTCATAGTTACTACAAACATATTAGGATAAGAACAGTAATACATTTGTAGTATGTTTGTTTTTCCCATGGTCCGGAAAAGTGATTTCCAGTACTTACTGATGAGATCATCTGATCCATGATTAGATAAGATATCACACCATCCTAGATCAGATGATCTAGAGAATCATACCATTTTCTTTCTTCATTCTTTCATTGGATAGAATGATACAGAATATGATAGAACATTTGTTCTTGTAGACAAATCAGTACATAGATATAAATATCATGTACCCCTATATAAGATCAATCTTTAGGATCATCTTATCTCTAACAAGTTCACTCTTGATTCATTCCATCACTACTCAGATCCTCAGAGTAAGACACTTGGTCCAATCTCAGATCATTAGCCTCAAGTAAGTGTTCCTACTTGAGCTCTATTCCTTTTTCCCTTCACATTTGGGATATCTTTATATCTCAAAATAGAGAACATGGAATGTTTTGGAATGTTCAAGAAGAAAAGAAGAAGAAGGAAATAAACATGTGAGAATGATAAGGACCATGAGGTACATATGATATCATCAATGACATCATAGATCTAGCCTCAGGTCATGTGCTCTGGTCATGTGACTTTGGGAAAGAGAAAGTGCTAAGTAAAACGGTGCTCAGTGATGCAAGCATGTGAGCAAAAGGTGAAACAACCCTGATGCTTATACTCCCAAGGGAGACACATTCAGGACTATTCCACCAGAGGGGAATGGAAAAGTGAAGGGAAACAAGTTTGAGTGGAACTCAAGGCCTGATTCACAGGGGAAAGACCAAAAGAACTTTTCTGGGATTCTCTAGCCACTAATTCTGGTCCTTATATATTATTACAGTGTTTGTACATATTATGGTCCTGGTCCATGCACATGAGGCTGTACCATGACTCATGTAGAGTCATAATGACTCCACGTGTGAAGGGTTTAACCATACAAAGGTCAACCCTCTGCCCAATATCAAATAACTGCTGTATATATAGCCATGAATATGAAATGAAGCTGTGTGCCAAGAGAAGTGAGTCATGATGACTCCACCATTTCAAATAGGAAGTGTAGCACAGCACAGAAATTAAAAGAAGGCTATGTGTACTAAAAGGGTATAGCCCTAGAACCTGGGTTCAGGGTTTAAATGTTGAAGTGAAAAGATAAGTCCATTGTATGTCTTGAGATGAAATGATTATGTGTGATTGGTTGGAGATTAGATTAGGTCACATGACCTGATAAGATAAGATATCTTGTAGAGTGCTCTAGAAGTTGAGCCATGGGTATCACTAACCTAGGCAACGAGCATGTGTGTTGTGAGCTGAGCTGTTTCAAAAGGTAGCAGAAATAAATAGGGGCATATGGGACCCAAACTATAACATCAGTCACCATCCCCATCTTCAACCTCATACTCATCATTCTTGTCAACATTGACTTCATCACCCACCACTTCCTCATTTCCATCTTTCTCATCAAATCCATTGCAGTCCACAACAGAATGATTGAAATATGAAATAGTTGAAGCAGAGTGGACATTATTAGAGTGGAGATGATAGTGTTAGAGTAGAGATGGTAGGAATGGAGGACGTCAGAGGGTTAGAGGATGTTAGAGTTGGCATAGTTGTGAGTATCCCAAGGGATGCCTATACTTTCCTATAATACTCAAATACATTTTCCCACACATTCTAAGAAATCACATTTTACCTTAGGGATGCCCCTTGGGATAGTAGGCTAATAGCCTATATCTGGGGATATCCTGAAGTGTTCCAATCAGAAAGAGTTCCAGAAACACTTAGGAAGACATCATAAGTGTTTGGAATGTCAGAACCTTATAATTCCAACAGCTAGGATAAGTTCTAATGGTGTTTCTAGTATGTTCTCAACATATCAATGTATATGAACACTGTTAACCAATCATACATAAAGGGTGAGATTGGTCTGCTATTCCCCTCTGACATTTTTTGCTAGGCTCTTGAAGTTATTTGCTAATTTTGTAGCTTGGCTTGTAAGGGGCATGATCAAGTCAAGGCTTATGCTTCAAGTTGGGCTTAGGCCTATCTGAGTTCCAGTGTTCAGCAGACATGAGGAAAAGGGCAGCAAGATAACTTAGATTACACCACTAATAATGCATATTCAGCTCCAAGTAATTATGCAATATGCAATATGTAGGGCATCTGCCACCCTGCTCAGGCAGAGCCTAACCCTATGCAAAAGGAGAATTATGCATTATGAAGTTATGCATTGTGAGAAGTTGTACTGTACTTATCCGAGCCTGCCCAAGGTGACAGTACAGGTTAATTCTTGACAAGCCTAACCCTAACCCTCTTCACCTTTCTTTTGGTCTCCGACTGAACTCTCGGACCCTACCACAAACGGGATCACACAACACTCGACGGCCAGCAATCGTTGCGGTACGTTCAAGACACAAAGAATGTAAGTACCCCAAAGCCTTCCCCGCATAGTTCGAGTATATGCCAGTTACACATTCATGTGAGAACGGGCGCGGAATCTCGTTTTATGGGCTGGATCACTTGACCCCCGTCTGGATACTGGACTACCTTGCTGACAGTCGTTGCAGATAAACAATGGGTCGGGTTATTAGGGCACAGAGACGCTCGCATGCTATTGTACGTCGTACACTGTCACGAACAATTTACCCCATAACTCATTCCCTTTTCCCCTGCAAGTTCAAGGCACACACTCACCATAACAAGGCACCCGCCAAACTTCGCACTCTCGACTACGCAGAGCGCAACGGATACATTCGTGGTATTGTCAAGGAAATCATCCACGACCCTGGCCGGTAAGCTCGCATTTGTCTTTAGTGATCTCCACTCACGTCTTGACCAGCGGTGCACCGCTTGCACGTGTTGTTTTCCGCGACCCTTATCGCTATAAACTTCGCAAGGAAACCTTTGTTGCTACTGAGGGTCTTCACACCGGCGCATTCGTTTACTGCGGCAAGAAAGCAGCCCTCACTGTTGGCAACGTCCTCCCGGTAGGCCAATGTCCCGAAGGTACCATCATCTGCAATGTCGAGGAGAAAGTCGGTGACCGCGGCACACTTGCACGCACTTCTGGCAACTATGCCACCATCATCGGTCACTCTCCCGAGGACCACAAAACACGTATTCGTCTCCCCAGTGGTGCAAAAAAGACGGTCTCTGCGAGTTCGCGCGCGACGGTCGGCATTGTTGCCGGTGGTGGACGTATCGACAAGCCCTTGCTCAAGGCCGGTCGTGCGTTCCACAAATTCAAGGCTAAGCGCCACAGGTAGGAGAGGTTACATACGAGGCGAGTCAGTGTTAATCTATCCCTCCCCTTCTAGCTGGCCTCGTACTCGTGGTGTTGCTATGAACCCCGTCGATCACCCTCACGGTGGAGGTAATCACCAACACATCGGTAAAGCCTCGACGATCGCCCGCTCCGCCGTTCCTGGGCAAAAGGCTGGTCTCATTGCTGCCCGCAGGGTACGTAGCTGGTTGATGTCTATCGTTCTCCTGGTTCGGAAGGTAAATATTCTTGTTTGTTTTCAGACCGGTCTGCTGCGTGGTACCGTCAAGGTGAAGGAGGTGTAACTGGGGAGTCCCCCACGTTACTGTTTTTACGTATCATTTCTATGCTTTGCTACACCGACCTTGCAAAAAATTTGTATGCAGTTGCATATGCCATAATGATATGCCGCACGAGTCAATCAATCAATCATATCTCGTTTGACACCATCTGGCAAGTGGCACGACGCTGTACGATCCTTTATTTTCCTTTCGTTCAGACAGATCCTACAGCCAGATAGATGCCCTCTTCCTACTACTCATGCTGGTATTACACCACTCGATGTTGTCAAATGAAATATGCAGGTTCGTAATATTTGATCCTTAAACTGGCTTTGGCAGGCAAACCCAACGAAATACAAAGCCCTTGCTTCCGATTTCGCCACCCTGTCCTCGTTCCTTGTCCCTGAGACGGCCAAGGGTCGAGATACAGACCTTCCTGAACGCCTCGGCGCTGCTCTCCAGGGGACCCGTTAGTACCCCTTTGGTTCCCTCACTCCTGTGTTGTCACGTCTAATGGGACTTTCATCGCGTTCACCTGGTTGACAAGGTTTCATATGCCCCCTACACGACGGCCAAATTCCTCTTCCTTGAGAAGATCATGCAACTGTTCTACACGCGTGTGATATCTTCATGGAGCCCAAGGAGACTGCCCAACTCTGCATTACGTTTGCTTCCGGTTACCTCGCTGGCGTTGTTTGTGCTATCGTGGCTCACCCATAGCAGCTGATTCGATCGTATCACTTATGAGTGAGTCTGTCAACAAGGCGACTCCACAAGAATGTCGGTCAGATCACGTCGAACCTGGCGCGGTCGCTCTTGCCACCAAGGATCTCAGCACCCGTATGTGCTCATGATCTGCACTTTGATAGGTGCGTGTACCCCACAGTCGTTGTAATGGATGGCGTCTTGACATATAGACTAGGTTTCCGATGGTGGATTTACAATACCTTCAGGGCCACGGGCGAAGTCAATTTTCAAAATGATCCTTACCGTCCACCCACAGTACATTCCCCGGAAGTGGTTGGTTGCTGGGCGTTGTTCATATCTATGAATGTTCAAGATCATGGATTAGGTAGCATATCTACCGACCCTGTGAAGCGTTTTCGGATTGCTTGCATGATGCAAAAGTGTCAGTGTAAGACTTTTTCAATCACTGAGCTGTCTCAAATGCACTCACTGTCCTACTGCCATTGCCCACTTCATTCGCAAACATCGCTCCGGCGGCCGATTACCACCACTAATACTGGCAATGTCAGCCTCAGCCTACAATCAAAATTACTTGCCATCATTCAACCATGTATATATGAATGGCAATAGTAATGCAATTTTCGCGAGGGAGGCTGGCGGCAGTGATGCGCAAGCTGTCCGCGGCGGGCCCATCCTGAAGCAATCTTCGTCCATTTTGCTGCGGCGGCCTCGAGCCTGCCAGTGAGTCATGCATTTAGAAATGACCATTAGCCTGCAACTAGAATCGATTTGAACCCGAGCTCGAGATGACATCCACCGCTGAATCCAACCAAAGAAGTCAACTTCGTTCATCATGTCAAAAGATTTTGCCCTGGTTGGTAGAGTTGTCCTCAACCCGTTGGTGTCGAAAGCTGGGCACAGAAAAGTAAACAGTTCAGGTCCTGCCAGGGTTCGAACCTGGGTTTTGGGAACATTCTTCAAAATCCCAAGTGATAGACCACTACACTACAGGACCGCTGAACGCAGCTGGATCTATGCGAAGCCAAGCGAAAACCCGTCTGATGTCGTCCATGTATGAGATATTGACTACACTATGATGTCCTCCCATGCATTGCCTATCCTCGAGCTGTCACCTCGGGTTGCCAGACGTTCACCTTTGGCACGACCGTGTTGTACGGCCGGTACGCCCCGCGTGTGCCGGTCAAATTTTCTACCCATGGCTGTTCTCCGCCATGACATGTCAGCGAGCGTAGCGATCGAACGGAAACGAACAAGGGCTTACCGCCTTCCACGACGGCGAAGAGCTCTTCATCACTTCGTCCTCCGTTGGAGGGAGGTGCCGGATGTGCTGTAGCCACGAATGCCATTCAGGAGGGACCTGCGTCGCATTGTTGTAATGTTGCGCAAAGTCGATCCATCTGTGGCGACCTGGTTGAGGGCACGGCATGGTCAGCGGGTGGCAGTCTGATAGGTACACTAGGGTACGTACCTGGGACTTCGTCCTCGGGGTTCAAATTCTCAAAATACCGGTTACCGAACCTGGCCGAACGGTGGTGGTGAGTATTTTGCGAGGGTAAGAGGCAACGACGGACTGGTCAGCTCCGACGAGGGCGCCGGCTTTAGCATCACCGATATACTGCATCTGATGCCACCATTGCTTTATGCCCGTTCTACGGATGTTTCGGATGTACCGCGCGAGAGACACCATGATGGTCGAAGAGTAAGGTTTGTGTCTATTTGGGCACGAGTAGTAAACTACCAACAAACGGCCCCATCTGATCTCTATGTATATGTTGCCTTTGTTCAGCTCGGATATCTATGTTGCGTCGGGAGATACAGACTTCCTATACTCTGCAAGCATTTCTACACTGATCATTTTGAGACCCCACCGGTCAGCAAATGCTCTGCAATCGTCTCGCCGGGACATGGTACCCATCTCGTCGTCGTTCACGAGTTCGCACAAGACTCCACCTTCGGGTTGATTTGTGAGGATGCACAGATCGACACCGCATTCTGTATGGCCTCTGCGTTCCAACACCCCGCCTTCACGTGCGCGAAGGGGTACCATATGACCTGGTCGGGTGAAATCCGAAGCGGTGGCGGACAGGTCGACGAGCTTCCTGACTGTAAGGGAACGGTCGTGTGCAGATATGCCCGTTGTGGTACCTAGACCAATGTTAGGTCGCCAGCACGCCCTGCCCAACATATGATAACGCGTACCATGCTTATAATCGACAGTGATAGTGTAAGCGGTGCGGTGTCGTTCTTGGTTTTGCGGAACCATCATCGGAATGTCGAGTTCCACGAGGCGGTTCGCTGGAAGGGAAATACAGACGTAACCGCTGGGTCCGTGTGTCGACTAGCACCGATAGAAGACAGTCATTGATCGACGTACCTCGTGTGCTTGATAATCCAAGCCATTGCTTCAGTTGTGCATTTGCTTGCAGACATGATGATATCACCTTCATTTTCTCTGGACTCGTCGTCCATGACTATGATTGGTTCCCCGCGTGCAAAGGCAGCCAGCGCACCCGCGATTGGATCGAAAGAGAACTCTGTCCGATGCAGAAGCTCCTCTATGCAAACGGGACGCCACGATGGCGTTGAGCCATTTTTTTTTACTGGTAGAAATGGCGCTGGAACAAGCATGGGCGATGTGAGGAACGTGCAAGACATAGTAAATGATATAATAATGGTCTCTATGTCGGTAATTGTCGGAACGCAATATTTCCGACTTGGACAAGTCTAAGTTACTAGTACAGACTCACTACCACTTGGACTTTAGACCTTTGAAAGATTTGCCATGTCGCATTTGGCACCATCTGGCAAAGTGGGATGCACGGTACCGTTCCTTATTGTCCTTGCGTTCGCGCTTACCATACCTTACCTCGGACCTCCTACTACGCCAAGTGCATGCTTGGTGGTAGGTAAACCCAGTAAAATACAAAGGTCTTACTTCCGGTCTCGCCACCCTCGTTTGGGAAGAGGGTCAAACTGGTATCTGGAAATGTTTTGGTCCTACCCTCGCCGGTTACTCCCTGCAAGGCCTCTGCAAGCATGGTCTCTACGAGGTTTTCAAGGACACCTGGCTGGCTCTGCGTCTCCAGAGGTCTTTGCTGATATGGCGCTTTGCCCTTTTGAGACGACCAAGGTCAAGATCCAGACTAGCCCGAATGGTGCGTTCCCGACCGCATTTAGTGTCGCTCTCTAGGAGATGCGCAAAAATAACATCGAGACCCGTTACCCCTTTGGTTCTCTCGCTCCTTTGCGGGGTATTTTGGTTCTCATCGTGTCCACCCAGCGAACAGGCTTCCTAGATTCCCTACACGATGGCCAAGTTGTCCTTCAAGATCGTGCAATTATTCTACATGTGTATCTTCACGGAGCCCAAGGAGATTTACTCAAAGACCACTCAGCTTGGCGTTTCTTTTACTCCCGGTTATCTCGCTGGCGTTGTTTGTGCTATCGTGTCTCGCTGATTCGATCGTATCACTCGTGGGTAAGCCTGCTAACAAGGGCAAGAGCGTCGGTCAAATCGTGTCAGAAACTGGCGCGGTCGCTCTTGCCACCAAGGGCCTCGGCACCCTTGTGCTCATGATCGGCACTTTGACCGATGCGTGGACTGGACTGAATAGCTATTGTCATGGATGCCCTCCTGACATCTATTCTGGGCTTCCAGTGATGGCCTTCAAGGCCACGAAGGGTCTCGGCACCACGGGTGGCAAGCAGACCTTCAAGATCTTCGCTGTTTAACCGTACAGTAAATTCCCCCGCCATGATACGTGGTTGCTAGATATTGTCCGCATGTTATGGACGTTCACGGGCACGGTAAACCCACATTCCTCCTTTCGGGACTCAGTGTGAAGTATTCCAAGCCACCGGTGCATCTCAAAGAAGTATATGCATTTATTAGCGCAATACAGGCAACTCTGTAGGATCTTGCTTGTTGACAGCCTGAGCCTGTCTTGAGGAAATTGTCAACCCAAGGTTTGGACAAGCCCCGATTCGATTTCGTGGCGATGATTCCTACTCTCTGAAACAACTTTAGATGCAGACAAATGAGCCAAAGCCTGTGTTCGGGCTCTGCATCAAGGAGGGGCTGTCCGTTCACCGAGTCTTACAGCGTTTGGTGATGGCTACCTCGACCACTGGGCAATGGCGTATGATCCATGAATAGGTTTTTTTTTCTTCGGGTACGACGTAATCTACATATCCGCAACACTACACGACCAATCGACTAGTACACATACCCGAGTATCTTGCCACCAACATTTTTGCGACGTGCCTCCTCGTGGTCCAAGATACCGGATGACGTTGTCTGTAGGTCCGCAGCGGATCAGCATCGTAAAATACGACGTCTGTAGAACGCACAAGAATGATGTACCCGAACCCACGGGCGGGAAGGAGGAGGTTGACCCAAGATTCGATTTGGGTCACCTGGATGTTGAAACGAGGCGAGATGACGCCTGTCTTGTTGAGTCGGCCATTCAGCTGAATGACAATCTTTCCGGAACGGTGGTCATCGATGATCTCAAATTCACCAATGTACCCTGCAAGGCAACGGTTATAGTTGTCCAATCGGAACAAGGAGCTAGGTTGGTCGGGCCACTTACCATGACGTTGTATGACGCTCAGAAATTTAACGATAACTTTGGAGGACGGTCGGATGAGAACTTGGCGTTTTCCGCGGCGCTCTGCGTTGACGATGTTGTTCTGCAAGACCGTCTGAAATGCATACAGCAATCACGCGTTTCAACAGACTCACGAGGCAGTCGTTCTAAGTGGTGTGTTGGAGGCTCGTCATGGGATATGGAACGCGCGAGTGCTCACCAAGACGGAAACGCGGACCATTTTGATTGACGGGTTGTCGGGGACGGGTTGAACGAAGGCGGGGCGAGACGAGTGTGTATGGCTGTGGCTGTGATCAACTGTATAGTACCAACTCAGCCACATCTCGGGATTTTCTTTCGTCGTCGTCCTCGACACCAACAAATCAAAGTCATCATGGTACGATCGTACGCGATACGTTCGCTGTATGCTGATCGTGTTCCAGGGTCGTGTTCGTACTAAAACTACCAAAAGAGCCTCCCGCGTGCTCATCGAGAAATAGTGAGCCCAAATCCTCGTTCCAATGACCAGTTTTCGTCTGAGCCTCGTCTAGCTACCCACGCCTCACACTCGACTTCCACACCAACAAGCGTATCATCGATGAAGTCGTCCGTACCCCTTCCTTGTTCTCCCACAGCCCCTCTGATCTGACGGGGATCCTTGCTAGGCCGTCGTTCCCTCAAAGCGTCTCAGGAACAAGATCTCCGGTTTCACGACGCACTTGATGAAGCGCATCCAACGCGGCCCAGTTCGGGGCATCTCTTTCAAGCTCCAGGAGGAGGAGCGCGAACGAAAGGACAACTACGTCCCCGAGGTCTCTGCGCTCGACACGAGCGCCAGCGGACTCGAGCTGGACAACGACACTTCTGTACGTCCCTTGACCCACATGCGCAATTGGGTGATGGCTCATGAATTGCCGGATCGCAAGGACATGCTCAAAGCCCTGAACTTTGACATACCACACAACGTCGTGCAGGTGACGATCGCCCAACCTGAGCGGGCACCACGTAGGGAGCGACGCAACGTGCCTGGTGCAGCGCGGTCATGAAGAAATGACATCTTTGTTGACCTACCTAAGAGACAGGATGATTGACCATGGTTTAATACACTTGCACTGTACCCCATCAAGAATGACGAGTCTGTTTGGAAGGACAAATCACCATCGGATCGAGTCATTCAGACGGTCGGTAACCCTGGCAGCCAGGGCGTTGAGCAATCCAGTTCGCAGTGTCCACCACCTCTTCAACGTTGTTACCTGCCTTTGAGTTGTACGCCTGACAACAGTGTCAATCGTTGATCATCATATCTGGTCGCAGCACCTGCCAGCCCGATTGTATCCGAGTATTACTTAAGATATGCAAAAAAAATAGTACACTTCCAGTCTAATAAGTCCGATCCCCAATCCTCAATACCCCGTCGGCTTCCCCCCCGACGTATCATACGCCCGAATCACCCTCGTCTGATCCAATCTTCCTCCAGCCTCCGCCCCACCCTCAGTCTGACTAAATGCAAACCCCCGATTCCGTCTCATCCGTTGCACCGCCCTCACTTTCTTGATCGCCTTTTGGAACTGCTCCTGCCGCGGTCGGTAATCCGGAATGTTGTACTTTTGCAGCTCTTGTGCGATGTGGTACGAGCGCGGGTGGTAGGTCCGGCGGTAATACTTCCACACGAAATCGCGCGCGAGGCAGACGACCGGCAAGAGTAAGAGCATAAAGTAAAACACTGCGTCCGTCCATAGACGTGGGACCAGTCCGGCGTATTCGGTCGAAAAGCCCAGCGCGGGCGCAACGAGGGCATAGAGTGGGAGAAAGAGCATCGTGAACACGAACGAACCTGGGATCGCTGCCACAGTGTACTTGGTCCACAGACTGCCATGCAGACCCGTCAGCAAGAGATAACAAAGAGGAACGAGGACACGACGCACTCCGAGATCAAGGCAGCCTTGCCAAGCACGGTCAACAGCACGGCGAGATATAGCGCTGTACCCCAAAACCAGTGCCCAGAATCCAATCCCGTCGCCTGCTTCAGATCGCCCCAAAAGAGAATGACCGAAAACCCAAACAGAATCTATCGCATCGCCCGCGTCACACTCGCATACACACGCACATGACAAGTACACGCACCAGACTGTGATACAATGCGTTCGCGACCCACAACCAAAACGCTGTCTTGGTGAAAAACACGTTCCGTTGTCCGAGGGAATACAACTGCGGATAGCGATCCAACATCCGCGCCGACACAAATTGATCAAAAATACCGATCACGAGCGGTGGGAGGACAGTAAATATGACGTTGTAAAAAGAGATCGTCCAAGATTCATACGCAATCTGCCCCGAAAAGTTGTTGAAAAACGAATACTGTCCAACTCGTCAGCGCAAACCCACCCCAACATATATGTGCGGGACGTACCCAAAACTGCGTCATGTAGAGCGTGATGTTCTTGTAAAACGAGTCTAGAACATGTCATCAATCTTCCATCATGTCCAGAAATGACCTCGAGACGTACAAAGAATGAGCTTGGACAACCGTTGATAACTCCATGCGCCATGCACGAGCAACAACTTTCTCAGATATCGAAATTGCGAGATCGCGATGTCGGCCGAACGTGCTGCTTGGAGACCCTAGCGGATTCAACCATCACAAACGACCCACGACCGACGAGACAAGCACGAGCACCCACCTCGACGCCAGAAATGCCCACCCCAACATGCGCAGCCTGGATCATACTCACATCATTCGCACCATCCCCGATAGCGAGCAAGATCGAGTTTTGGTTCTTCTTGACGAGCTTGACCACGAGCGCCTTTTGCAACGGTGATACGCGACCTACCGCGACAAGTCAAAAAAACCGCCCACAAGTCCAAGCGCCCTCGACGACGCACAACAAATGACCGCTTTACACAACAACGCCAACTCCAAAAACGACTTGGACACCTCCTTTTCGAGTGCAAACGTCAAACTCTTGCCATCTACAATGTAGGTCGTCAGCCGAGCCAATCACGATACCATGAAGAAAACGCAACCAACCAATGATCAATGCCAGATCTTCCTGCTCCCCACTGATCCTCTGATTCTTGATTGCACCCAACCGTTTTGATATGAACTCGGCCGTCTCGTGCGCCGTCTCCTCGTTGACAATCACCTGTCCCATCACAAGTCATTTATTTGTCCTCCCCCTCCCCCCCAGGAACACGCACCAAATTCATACTCTCCGCGATCAATCGACAACTCATCCCAATATTGATCGCCGTCTCCTGTCGGTCGCCCGTCAACACCCATATTTTGATCCCAGCCATCTGCAACGTGTGAATCGTGTCCGGCACCCCCTCCTGGAGCTTATCCTCGATCGCCGTTGCACCGAGTAAAAACATGTCTTTTTCGATCAACTCGGCAGCTTGGTCGAGCGCCTCGCCACGCCCGTTGATCGTCGCGGCAGCCTGTGCGTATATCTGGGCCCATTGGGTGTACTCGGCAGCAGGGACCTCGCGGTATGCGATGCACAGCGTCCGAAGACCATCGGTAGCATAATCCTGCGCGTCAATCGAGTGAGGAAATGAAAAAAAGAGTAAAAGGACCCGGGACAAACCTCGAGATGCGAGAGCGTCTTTTCGGTAAACAGCTGATGCTTGCCCAATCGCTCGAGAATGACCGTGTCCGCACCCTTACAGTACAACTTAATCTTTCCGTCCGGTGTGCGCACGATCGTCGACATGCGCTTCCGTGTCGAGTTGAACTCGCATACATTCAAGATCTCGTACTCGACCGTCTGCCCATAGATGTTGACAAACACTGATTTAGGTTTTCGAGTCTAGCGACCCGTCGTGTGAGCAAGGTAAAAAACGGATGAGAGATCAAGATCTCACGCACGTGGAACTGATAGCCCAACAACTCGGCACCCGCCACGAGCGCCGCCTCGTCCGGACTACTCGCCTGATAATGGGTCTTGCCATCTCTCACCTCCGGTATGACTGTGTGGCATACTGCCAAGAGCACCATAAACTCATGTGCGACCTCTCTATCCCTCAACACAGCCGCTCCGCCCGACACTGCCATCGCCTCGAACGGATTCTTAGACGCCTTACCCGACGTCGAGGTCCCTGTCCCCTCGAGTACTCGCCTCAACTCGTCAAACGTTCGCCAGCTCTCCTTGACGCCCTCTCCATCCCGCTCTGCACCTGCTTTCCGACTCTCGTCGACCTCCTCGGCATACGCCACCCCGCCGATACTCGCACACTTGAACTCCATCTCGTTTCGCGTCAGCGTGCCGGTCTTGTCGGAAAAGATAAACTCAATCTGTCCGAGCTCTTCGACGAGGGAAGATGTGCGGCAGAGGGCGGGCGTGTCGGTGCGTGCGTAGTACATGTCGAGGTCCGAGTTGATAAGCGCCGCCTGTTGGAATTTCACGACTTCCATCGTGACGATGAGGGAGATGGGAATCAGGTTGTTGTAGAGAATGATGAATGTAAGTATGTCTGTCGCGATCAAATGAGCATGAATGAATCACGAAATGAATCACAGGTAACCTTCGGCAAATGTCTTGGCTGGTGGATTCTTCGAGTCAGAACGAGATGAAACACGATGGAAAAGAAGCTGACGGACCTCTACCCGCAAATGTATTAGATTTAGAAAGGTACCACTGTGAGCTGGAGAGAAACCACTGATGCGACAGGTGAACGAAAGTGGGGATGCGTTGGCAAAGTACCCACCGTATTGATGCTCGCACCGACTGTAGAACCGACAGACAGCGCGAGGAGAAAGATGAAGAGGAAAATGATTTGTACGTTGACCTGTTTCTCTACCGCGGTCCTCTTGATCGGCGCAGCGCTATCACGGCAATGTGAAACACGATCAAGGAGAAGACGAGCACTCAAGTACTCACGTCGCGTTCCGCATGAGTTTTGTTTCATGGCCGGTAAAAATGGCGATGCCATATATCCATGGGGTATTTCGTATTTGTGCGCCGCGCAAAAGCATTTGATCAGGACCAAGAGGGATCTGGCGAGGGACGCCTGCGTCGGAAAGGAGCTCCAGAGTTCCTTCGTAAGTGTACAGAGAATTATTTGGCTGTTCGGAACGGAGTGAGCCGTGGAGGGATGTGGCGAGAGATGGCGCGGTGAGTGCGGCAGTGGATGGGGATGCTTGTTTGATTTTGAGATTGGTTTCGCTGGAAATATTGAGTACAGTCAGTCTGGAGTGGGACAGTGCTTACCCGTCGAGGTTGGATGTCTCGATGAAACAGAGACCTTCTGGCTCTGATGAGGAAATGAGAACGAGATCGGCGGGGATGAACTCGTCAGACTCGATGCGGACGATGTCTCCGACGCATATGTCTTTCCATTTGCGTGGTTCGAATGTGGAGGATGGGGAGAGTACCTTGGCAATACGGGCGTTGAGTTCCGAGTCAGATTGGTGTCGTTTCTAGAGGGGGTGAGAGAGGATTCGAGTAAAGCGACGGGACACTGACGAGGTCTTCTTGAATTTCTTTGAAAGCGGATGCGAGGAGGACGATGGCGAGCGGGACGATGGTGGTGTACTGGTTTGTGGGGGAAACATTTGGTATCTGCTGAATGGCTGCGGTGAATAGAAAAAATAGGTTGGCGTATTTCGAGAACTGTTCTGTGTTGGATGTGAGATGACAGAGTGGGTTGACATGGGAGCGAATTACCCTTGAGGAATTTTGGCAGAAAGGTGACGGGGTTATATTTGCTGGTGGAGACAAAATTGTCAGCAAACTCGTCGTTCATGAGTGGGTTGTTCAGTGCGATGATACGCTCGCCGGACTGTTCTACTTTCTTGTCCCAAGGCCACTTCCATTTCTTGCGTCTGCGCGGAGTGGGTGACCTGGTGTTGAAGGGTAGGCCAGGGAAAGAGGCACTGCCCTGGAAGGAGTCTTCTGACCAGCCCTGGGGTTGACCCGTGTTGGGGAGCGAGACGGTGGAATTTCCGAGACCTGCCGGGGGTGCTGCGGAGTCGGTGAGAGGGAACCCGCTCTGCATCGGAAAGGTGTGATTGGTGGAGCCGAGAAGATCGTCGTCGTCGTCGAAGAACGGGTCCATCGCCGCTGTCGTCATCGTCGGTGGATATCGATTGGCGGCGGCGGGGTTGGCGCCGTGAACGAGGCGGGCAAACGACTCGGCAGAGTCCATACTACTACTTACTCAACTCGTCGTCGTCGCCGTCGCAAGTGGTAATATTTAACAGCCGTTCGCTGACCTCATCTCCATCACGTCATTGTCATGTCTTGTTTGGCTCAATTTTACTACAGCCTATATGGTGCTCGATGATGTGCCCGAATACAACTCTGAACAATGCGACGACGCAATGTGGGCCTAACCAGCCATCCATGCCAACAACTTAAAACCCTCGTTCGGCATGCGGCGACCCTTGTTCAACTTCCAGGCAACGCTGTCTGGCCCGACGCAACTGGTCCGCCTCTCTGGGAAAGTCGTGGAAATCCTGTTTCGGCGTCGTGTCACGCCCAAGC
Organism: Hemileccinum impolitum; assembly: GCA_003316335.1. Taxonomy (NCBI): domain Eukaryota; kingdom Fungi; phylum Basidiomycota; class Agaricomycetes; order Boletales; family Boletaceae; genus Hemileccinum; species Hemileccinum impolitum. Next base: position 286,401 of record QFEQ01000108.1, on the reverse strand, counting down.
ACCGGCGAGCCTATGGCTGACTTGGCAATGTATCTGACACGGTATTCTATCCTTGGTTGCGGGTTCTTTCACCCACAGCTTCGAATCTTGATCAACCTTTCCACATGTCCACTCGTTGGTGCGCACACCCTCCACACCTTTTTCACCCTTCCAGGTGTGCAACATCTTTGTTGATCCAACCCCGTCTGCCAGCCACTCTTTTAATTCGCAGACCGCCTCAATGCAGGTAAACTTTTCAGTGAACCGGTTAGTGGTATCCGACGGTCCTGCGTGGTCATGACTATTACCCAATTCAAAAAAGTCTTTCCCAGCGTCGTTTTTCGTCATGTGCGACGCATATGCTGGCTCAGTGTTCAAACGTTCACCCCCAAAATGTGACGGGCTACCAGCTCTCAGTCATACCCGGACACCTGATATCCCCTGCGTCGAGGGTAACGCATGGAAAGTTATTATCATATCTAGTATCATAGGCGAAAGCGGGGGAGAAAAGCGAAGCCTAGCTCAGAACAAAGTACAGTCAGAATAAGTCCTATGGGATGAGAATGTTTGCGCGTTGAAGACACCCATACATTCCCAGCAAATGCGGGCACCACAGCTGGTTCAAGCCGCTATTAGCATGATGTCGATGTCATGACGAGGAAAGGGGGCACTTACCGGCACGACATGTCGTTGCAACCTGCGACCTTCTCAATGATCACGCAACATCGAGGGCATTTCTTTACCTGCCCACCTTGCGAGGCGATCCACGCGTCGTTGAAACGGCCTTGCTCTGCGGCGTCCCTGTTCACTAGCTTGTTGTCTGCGCATGTCAGTCCTTCATGCGCGTCTTGGTCACACACGTTGCAGACAGCGGCGAAGCAGGATGGACAGTGAAGCGATTTCGGGGACTCGCCAGGACGGACAGAACGATAAATCTGGCTACATTCTGGAGTCCTGCAGAACTTGAACTCCTCAGGGTGTTTCGAGACATACGAATTAAGCGCAGCTTCAAGAAGGCGGTTGAGGGACGCAGGGGTGAGGAAGTGCTGGATGGTGGAGATGGGGAGAGGGACATCGCAACGAGTTTCATCCCCGGGGCAAGTCAGAGGCAAGTGAGCTGACGCAACAGAAGACGAGATGTAGTGGCTCAGGCATGCAACACAATATGTGTCCGCAGCCAAGTTGATACGGAGTTGTCACGTCTTCCATGCAGATTGGGCATGCTTGCCCACCCTCCGATTCGGACGTATTTCCCAGAGAGCGGTTGTTGTCTAAAGAAAGCGCAGTGAGGCACTTGAGCGCCTCGCCTCTTGCGAGGCTCTCCACCCTAACTTTCACTGACCCAATCACTTCCTTGACGGATCCAGATAGGGAAATATGAACGATGTTGCCAACATTGTATACGTTCAATATGCACGCCTTCCGGTCCTTGACGGAGCTCCGAAGAACATCCCACTGCGCTTTCTGCATTGTGTACTGCTCAAGCGGAATGGTGATTGTAAAATGCATGGGATAGGGGACTCGCAGTTGGAACTGCAAGGATCTGTCACTGTAGCGCTTCAAGAGGCTTGTGCGTGCAGCGTGGGCTTCCCCCCATGAAGAGAAGTGGCCACGCACGGAGACGACACTCTCCGGTCCGGGGGGGCCTGAAGACAGGTCAAATTGTTTGAGTGCGTTTGGGACCGCGCACTCGATATCGTCACGCATGATACGGGCTTGTTCAACATCGCTTGGCAATCGTATGACAGACGATGAGCCTGTGAACGCCTTGACTTCCTTATCGGTGATAGACGGTGGGAAACCACTGATTCTGATCGAATCGGTCCGGAAGCCACTGGAACTTGTGGAAAGGCCTGGATGTGGGGTGTTTAGTTCTACTTTGAAGCGACGGAATGCTCTGAGTTGCAGCGCCCTGTGCTTGGCTGCAGCACTGTCAGAGAATCCGGCAACATAGCACACGTCGGGTCCGGTGTGCCAGGAGATCGTCAAAATCTCGGAACTGGCAACGTTCATACCCTCTGGGGTACTGTTGGCCGACACCTCGACCACGAGCTTTTCGTTCTTGAACTCGAGCCCACCTGGCATCTCCGCAAGAGCCCGCCCGGCGTCGGCATCTGTGATGATCTGTGCCTCGAGTTTCTCACCGGAGCCTTTCTTGATACTAACGAGATGAAAACGTTGACTGTCTATGCGTTGCTGAGCAAATAGGCGACGAACTTCATCCTCTGTCATGTTGAGGGGGAGATTCTTGACATGCAAGGCGCATGCTTCGAATCCCGTGGTTATGCGTGGAATATTGAGCCCTGCGCTATATGTGACGATGGAACCGAGAACGAGTTGGGTCGTGGTCCTGGCTGCTTCTTCTTCTCTGGCTCTTTGGCGGGCACGCTCACGGGCAGCAGCGGCATGAGCTTGTCGAATAGCTGTGGCTTTAGCGGCTCGAGCAACGATTTTTGCTTCCCGTACGGCAGCTGCTTCAGCTGCGCGAGAGTGGGCTGTTTCAGCTGAACAAGCAATGACTTCAGCTTGTTGAGGAGGTGGAGAATGTAGACGGCGACTCTAAAGCACGGGTAACCTAGGTCACGATCATCCACAGTCGTCTTATTCATGACACTCGTACCTCGTGGCCAGAGGGCACATTAGTGTGAAGAGTAGAAAAAAGCTCTCCATCCAGTTGGGATGATATCAGACTTGATGATGACTTGACTTCTCGTTCGTTCGTTACGATAGGCTCTGACGCTGGGCTCTGAATTTCAAGAGTCACTAAATTTCGTGACTGCCAGTGGGAGTGAAGCTGAGAATATACTTCAACAGTCTCAAAGCGACAATGTTGACCTTGATTGTGCAGACGACATGGAAGTGACTTGACACCCTCGGTAAACGGTCGAGCGCTCATGATGAACCCCCTTGAAGGAGGGCGGTCTGTTTTACAGTTCAAGTCATAGGCAGGTTATTATAAGTAGCATAATTGCAATGCTATCACACAGGGACGAAACTTAGCGTGGTCAGTTTTCACTGTTAAGAAGGATAGGCCATCCACCGGCAGCCGGAACAGGGTAAGGTGGAAGACAGTTTTCGATGATCGGGATCCTGTAGTAGCGGGCATTGCCTACAGGAAAACTCGTGTTTTGCAGGGTACTTTCGGAATCGCAGAATGGGGCAATGTTGCGTTGAATATCCATAGGCGCCACTGGCATCGTCTCCTCCTGTGCATGAGGTCTATGATCATGATACATGCAGGGTCAGAGCCGCAAAGAAGGCATGCTGTTATACTGCTGCGCTGAAATCCGGAACTTCGCTCATGTTCGCCTCGTTGTTCTGATTCTCCTGCGTGCTGTGATTAATATTTTAATATCGCCATGACTGTGGCCTAACCTGGAGCGTGGGATGACCCTGCCAAGCTGAATTTCATACCGTCCTAGTCGGAAGTGGCAGGCGTAAACAATTGGTGTAAAGGGAGATCTAAAGCAGAAAGGAAGAGCGTTGGGCGCCAATCGACTCGATTAAATGTCGTGCATGCCCTTCGGGGGATTGGTATGTCCTGGACCCGGAGATCAGAAAACTCGTGTGTGAGCCTTGAGGTGGGAAAGGCTCACAGCTACGTGCCAGTGAGAGGGAGGTGACACGGATTCAGTATCATGATGCAATGAACACAGAAGTGCCGCGTTGGTCAGTCCTGGTATGGAGGAACCATGACCAAGGACACCCTTGCCCTTCAACGTGGGAGTGGTGTTCAAGACTTGACAGCGGGACTTGATGCATGATTCGATGATGGGCGTTAGGGTCAGGGTGGAGTCAGCTGAGGCCCGGTCAGTTATATCACGATTGCCTCCCCATTCTGGCTATAGAAACTTTGGTAGTCCAATGGAAGCTCTAATATAGATAGCCCGTACACCGTAGTATTAGGGGAGATCAGAGTACGCTTTCGAGGCCGTTTTCAACTTCAATGAGAGCTGACAGCGACCCGACAACGATTTCGCTTGAGCCAGAACCGGCATGACCGGCATGACTTTCGGAGTTCGAAAACAGGCAGTGGCACGCGTCTCACACACCAGGTACCAAACCCTTCCATACCCTCAGTTTTCTTCTTCGATGATCCGTATCAAGCTAAAGTCCAGTGGATTCGACCATTAGAATGGCCAGATAGGTGTCAAGAAGGATTTCTGCAGCTCTGTGTCGTTCAGTGGTGCGATCACTTGTAGATAATCTACGTACGGAACTTTACTATCAAGTTTAAACTCCGGTCAAATACCTCTGGCCATGGGGGAAAACGGCCTGAAAATGGGGGATGTCACAGTTGAAAGCCGTTTTCGGCATTGTCCAGGAAACGAAAACGAAGTTGAAAACGGCCTCGAAAACGGCCTCGAAAACGTACTCTGATCTCCCCTGTCTGCCTAGCTCGTCTCTGCTCCGCCTCAGAGCACCATGTTTCAGACCGACGAAGCCACAGTCCAACATAGACGTGACCTGCTCGCTCGATACCCTCTTGTTCAATATGTGCCCATCGAGGAACGCGACACCCATTCTATGTCTCGACCCTTGTCCCAGCTTTTCCCTGTCTATCTAGAAGACTACCAAGCCCGATGCGACATCTGCCTTGCGGATTTCAGCCCACCTAGCACTAATAGTAGTAGCACACTGGCAGGTTGCGAACTAGTCACGCAACTTCCGTGCAGTCATGTTTTTCATGTACGTCTTCCAGCTAATCTGGGAGATACCTGACTTTGGCCACTGTTCAGGCAACTTGCATCGGCCAGTGGCTGGTTCCTGATGTGTCTGAGGACACCTCAGGCGCTGATTTAGTGTCGAGAAATTATTCGTGTCCGTCGTGCCGCGCAGATATTCAGTCACAAGCTTCCACAAAGCACAGTAATTTTATCGGTAGTCGTCCCGAGGGCAGTGGGAGATCAGCGGACGAAGAACATGGGGACCAAAAGATGCAGTCAGTACTCGCTACTACACGTGCAGCTTTCTTAGCGCAATATCATACTTCCTGTAACAAGATTCTGCGGCTTGTCGGGCGGCGTCGTCAGATTTGTCGATAGGTCATAACTTTACTATAATGGCTGTGTTTACTCCTGAAGTCTATAACATAACTAATTTGTTGGTCGTTCCATGTATCTGATGTGGTGCTCCACGATATACACATTTTCCTCGCGTCGTCGTCCCGCAAATAACACCGGTCCACGGGACGAACACGTCAACACCAATTTGCCAAATACATTGCATCGTATCGTTGTCGTAAGTAAGAGGCACTTGGAAACCACTCGAACTACTAGTAAATTAGTACATGACTCCTAAGTAGTATATCCATCTAGACATGCAGTCCCAGCTGAGCTTCACCGGGAGTCCCATTGATACCGATGACCGTTGATTGCAGCATCTCGCCGGCGAGCCTATCATCCCCTCAAAACACTCTTTGGGGCTGAGGTAGTGGTGCCGGAGGACCACCTGCCCGCAGTGTCGGCCAACTGGGCATCTTAGCTGAATATTCTTCGTCCACACTGGCAGACTCTACCGTGGTGATTGACTCCGTATCTGATTCGTCATCGGACGGAAAGCTGTGAAAGGTCGTAGAAGGCGAAGACAGAGTCGGGGGTATCTCTTCTTCCAGGCGGATCATTACTGTTTCCTCGTCTTCTTCGTCGTTCTCGGACGTCAACGTGACCACCTTATTAACAGGCGCGCCATTCTCTATGAGAAGTTTTGCTAGGGGCTGCAGGATTTTGACTCGGAATAGTCGTTCCAGCATTCGTGCGCTACCTATCCGGTTCCGGGAGGCTTCATACAGGAGGTAGTCTTCCACGGTCTCAGAGACATCGAGACGGAGATTGATAAGCTGCAGGTGCTTTCGCAATTCCCCGATGCGAGCACCGACCATTGTCAACAGGACCTCACTTGTCACACACCGCTAGTAAAAGAAGGTGGGTTTGTCACAATTGCTTGGGCATAGAAAGACGTACGAAAATCGTAATATGATCAAACCTTGCCAGGAATTCCTCTGGGAAATGTTCATGAATCTCTACCTGGAAATGTTCACGTTCCTTCGCATCTCCTGCGCCAACGGGTATGCTTGTTTGCCCAACGCTTGTAGATAATATTATGAGACAATTGCTGCCGTATGTAAGTTGGCGAGAAAGAGAAGTAGTAAAGATGCTCACTTGAAATCCACTGTCTTTCCGTCACCATCTTTAACGGTTCCTTCATCAAGGATCGTCTGAATGAGCACCCTGAATTCCGTGCAGGCTAATTCGATGCTAGAGAACGAATAGGGACCGTCCCTATACATCCAGATATGATGTGATGTGCTTACTCTTTGATGTACACAATTGAGAATGGTTTCCGTCTGATGCATTCGGTGAGCTGACCGCCGTGGTCAAAACCTGTGCATGTGGGCGTTCCTAACTACAATCAAGAAGTTGTCAGCCATACTGATCACCACCAAGTCTCCCTAACGATACAAACCAAGCGCGTGAGGTTGTGTGGTTCTCGGTAGTCGCTGGCATTGATACGAATTAATCTGCCTGATTGACGTAGTGCAATGTTTGCAAGCTAGAACATGGGCCGAACGACCCCGCCACAACGTTAGATATCTTGTATTTCCACGAAGCAGTTCCCGTACACACCTCCTTGACCAGCAATGTCTTCCCCGAACCCGATGGTCCACCGAACAGGAAAGAGGCAATCGGCCTTTGAGGACTCTTGAGACCAGCCCATAGGGCTTGAACTGCACCCGAGACGACTCTGATGGCTTCATTTTGGCACACCACCTTGTTACAAGTTATAAGTGCGGCAAAAAGCGCAATGCACTGGACAATACCTACAATTTCGCCCAATGTTTCTGCTATGTGGATCATGTCCTTCGATTCAAGTGTTTCGGCCGCCGGAACAAAAGTATAATAAGAGGCTGTTTTCGCCACCTTCTTGACTGTGATCGGATCTTGTTCGTTGAAACCTTCACCCTCATTTTCAACAACCGGAGATATGAAGGGCGCTCCGGATCCAGCCTCCTTCAGCTGGTTTTGCAAGCGCTCTTGTTCCACCAATAGATTTTTATTCTTATCCAAGATCTTTGTCTTGCTCGCACGGTCCCTATCCAACTATAACGTCAATCGTGGAATCCTGGTAGGAATTAATATCGCTTGCCTTGCGTTGGAAAGGTTCTTCCTGTTCTCCTTGATTTGTCCGGTGACAGTATCGAGCTTCTGGCGCAACCTCTTGCAATGACGCTTTGTCGAAGTAAAGGATTCGATCTTCTCATCGAGTCTTCTTAGGTTAACTCGAGATTGTGCCAATTTTCGATCACTCTCCTCGTCAACCTCTCGCTGTAGTTATGTCAGGGAGGAATATGAAGGGTATGATGTAGGGACTCGGACGCACATCTAGGGCTCGTATTTCCATCTCTCTCACAACTCGCTCTCGTTGAAGCTTCCATAGGACTTCGGAATCGTGTATACGATCAAGGGAAGCAGACGCGCATGCTTCATCGATCAAGTCCAGTGCTGCGTCTGGGAGCCTGCTTTACACGTGAGAGGAGGAAGTGGAGTTACGACATCAAGCACCTCTTATGAGCGAAGAACTGCGAAGCAATAGAACTTGCAGCTTTCAAGGCTTCATCGGTAATCCTCACCCTATGAAATTGCTGAAAAGCATCTTTGAACCCCCTTAGAACTTCCGTGGTCTGTTCTGCCGTATTCTCGCAGATGTGGATCTAGGATTCGCCCAGTGAGATTTCGGTGTGGTACTCATCGGAAAATAGCAGACCATAGAGAACTGGCGAGTTAGGGCTCCATCCTTATCTATATGTGTTCGGAAATCTTCGAGAGTGGAACACCCGATACATCGCAGCATTCCTCTCATAAGATATGGCTTCATAATGGTCGCGGCATCCCTGCAAATAAGGTCACAAACTACGAGCCGAAAAAATGATGTTCTGCGTCACTTACAGGCCAGTGCCATCATCTTGATATCCCCCAACAGTGATTTGACTCAGATTGTCGAAGAATATGATTGCTTTTATGCCGCTCTTTTCGTGCTCTGCGACCTCTGTGAATGAAAAAAAGCCTCAGCCAGTAGATCCCAATGTACAAAAGGGAGTCATACCTTCCAACATCTCTTTGATTATCTGCTCGAAATATTGTCAGCACCAGAACTAGAGAGAATTCAGGTTTTCGAACCATTTCATAAGCCAACTTGCATTGGGTACTGGCAAGGATTGAGGTAAGGTCTAATTCAAACACCCTTGCAATGACGGATTCCGGAACTTTCGAGTCGATGATTAGCTCTGCCAGGCCTTCGACTATGGCTGTCTTCCCAACCCCCGATCCCCCTACCAATATGAAGTGAGATGTTTGAAGCAAGGGAAAAAAAGAGGAAGCCTACCGAGAAGCACTGCACTATTTTTCTTGCTGGCCACGATACGTAAGTGCGATGGTAAACCCAAACCATAAAAGTCTTACTTACTATCTCGAAAGGATGGCAATAAGTCGGCGTAACTCAGAAGACTAAAGGGGAATGAAAATTATGCTTTCATCAAGGTGTCCGAGTGACTTACCCTCCCTATCAACGGATCGATGTGCTGTTTTTCTTTCTTCTTTTTTAGGATTTTTTCAGTCATATCGATAGCCCACCTACGACCACAACGATGGTGATCAACAGTGATAGGCAGTGAGAGAATACAGACAAACAACATACTGCTTTAACTTAGGGAATCTTTCAACAGCATACTTGGAAACAAACATTGGCCGTAGTTTGCATATGATGTCAGGCAGCTTTTCAGACTTCAAGAGAGGCCACCGCTTTAAAATATCGAGTAGTAGTTGGTTTTCAAGGAGTGCAAGGAGTACGTGCTGCTGTGCCATGAATGGGCTTTCCTGTTGTCAGAGGGAATAAATATCATGAGTTCGCATGAATTGATACATTGAACACGGACAGCCCGTATGCGTATTTCTCCCGCCCGTTCGAGAACCTTGGCTGTATCTTGAGTTGCGCTGGAGAGGATTCCCTACCAGTACATATTCATGTCAGTAAATGTATGAAACATCAAAGGCGCATGGCTTACTTTGGCCTCAGCTCTTAGCCCGACACTATGTTCCTCCTGTTCAAGCGTCCTCCAGAAGGTTTGTCCGATTTTCTGCTGTAGATGCAATTGCTCACGCGAGTTGGACCGCAGATGATGATCAAGTTTATCAGGAATAACGATTGCCTGAGAAACAGCGGTCCAAAAGAGAGGTAATTCTAGGGCATTGGGTAGCTCGGTCTTTGTGGTATGCAGTCTTGAATCATCCACGTTGACAAGGTTGCCGAAAAGGAGCTGAAGTGCAAGATGCAAAGGCTTCACGAGCAGTCCAGAAGGATAATCATAAAAACTTCGAGTCGACTGTACGAGATATAGGCATTTCCCCCATACATTATCCATCTCCTGGTCGAAGTCAAGGCTGAATGAGGGGGAAGCTTCTGTTTCCTGGGAGTTGGCCATCGGTCAGCGGGAGTGTAATGCGTCCAGAGGGTATGGGCCTTCACAAAGCTGCATCTTATGATGCTATGCCCGTGACAGCACCAATGAATCAGTTGCTGCCTTGTGCAATAGGAGTGACATTGCAAATCGAATCTGCGATGCAAGACTCACGGCACTGGCGCCCATTCCAACCTTTCCGAGTTGGTTACACGTGCATCAAACACAGGGCACACGGCGCAGCATGCGCACGGAAATGAAATCATAAACGAAAACCATTGCCAGTGGGCAGTGGGCCACCGGTCACCGATATCTGACAATACACTGCAAAATCGCCGCTGCGTGCGAAACGCATGATCATGATGACATGGCAGTGTCGACGTTCGAGTGAGGTTACGTAAGAATGGAGGCGCGACTCGGATCAAGTCGTGCATTGGACAAGTTACAACTTCCACCTGTGGTCCAAGTCCAACTTGAAGCTTGGATTGCAGTTGCAATACCGTCCATGGCTGCCATTACTAGTTTGAATCTCTTGGACGCAACTAATTCCAGCATAGCTGTTACCATACCCCACTTATTGCGATCCATCTGCGACGAGGTTCTCCAGGATGAATCATCGAACACGTACAGCATGTATCATGTCGTAAAGATACACCACTTCAAGGAGAAAACCCTTGTGGGTAAGTAAAAGGATTCGACTAGGGAAAGTCCAAACAACACTATGACAATTGATAGGGCATGAAATTCTCATCCTCGAAATATCCGACAACACCAATCCCATCTACCGACTGCTCGTGGAGCGCAGACCTTCGAGAAGGAAGGCCAATGCAGGGGCCGAGCCACAGTTCCAGCTAAAAACTAGCAAGCTGGATTTTTTGGTCACCGACAGTGACGACCTTATTCAAAGGGTTTCAAAGCTCCCTTCGTCGAAATTCCACCACCTTACCACCCTTATCCCGCCACTTAATGGTCCAGTGCCCACTTTTGCACAGCTTTGCGAGATCTTCAAGCAGGTCCAAGATAATGCTCCGAATTATAATTTGTGTAAGAACCAATGCTATTGGTTTTGCGCTACAAGTGTGGAGCGAATCCGCAAACAACTCAGGTTGGAAGAAAGACCTGGTCTGGATTTCAACCTTCAGGGTGCACCCGGGCTTGGGAGGTATCTGATGGGAAAGCTCAAGATTACATCCAAGCTTGCAACGACAAAGGGTATCGAGAAAGAGGACTTCAGGGGAAAGCAGGCAGAAGCAGAGCGTGAAATAGAAGCTCATGAAAGTATAAAGGCCATGTTGGATGTTGCCATGCAGAGAGCTGAGAAAGAACGTGAAAGGTTACTGGAGGTCATACAACGGGAGGTTGAGCCACTGTTCCTCTCGCCTAAAGCACACCAAGACACTGATGTACGTTACTGGGAATCACAGTGGCAGAGTATCACCAAGTAGTATATGTATAGGTACGGCAATTACTAATACTTGATCGTGACTTGTCCTCTTGTTCATTTAGCTACCTATGCTGGGGGGACCATGGCTCTACGAGCCATGGTCCCCCCAGCAGTTGGTAGTCAGACATTGCATACCTATATCTTCGCTCTTACTGCGAAGGTTGGTTCAGATCGGAGCTTTCCAGTGCTCTTACTAATTTACATATATCTACATGTCCGTAAATGTCAGGAGTACATACTATGTTCAATGTTCAATGTTCAATGGTGGTCGTGACCTGATGCACGAGTCTGGCTTAGAGTCTTAGACTGGGGCATGTGAACTTCCAGAGTGGTTCAATCAGTTCTGGAACCATATGACGGAAAATTGCTGCTTCTATCAGCAGGATAATGAAAAAAAACACGTAGCATAAATCAGCTGCATGATGGTGTAGTGTCTACTGGCAGCAGGAAGGCAGACATGAGACCTTGAAAGGAACAAAATGCATCAGACTAGATCCCCCTCATTACCGAACAACACGGAATTCGGGAATTAGCTGACACCTTGCAAATGTGACCAATGCTATGGGGACTTAGAACTGTGCACATAATGCCGTTATCACACCATGACCATAGGTAGAAGTCCACAATGACCCTAAGGCATGTGCCCAGAAGTATGCACGCGCCCGGAACACTTTACATAATTTGGTCCAGCAAGTCATGTTCTTTGGTGCCGAGGATCTACAGATTGATCTACCACATCCATGACATGTTACTTAGTTGGCAGTGTGTACACATGTGGATCATGCCAGTGGTATACCCGGAGCAACACTATATCTGTCTGGCCAGGATCCTATTCTTCGTTTGTCTGCTTGTCTTGCACACACCATTTATCTCTTACTCTCACTCACCGCTCCTTTTTGGCCCAGGACAGGAACAGCTTCCCCGACAAGTAGGTGACAAATATGACCTGTTTATGCCAGATAATTCACGGTGCCATTAGTGCCTCGCTCGACTGGGTTGAGCCTTTCTCACCCTGATATACCTGCCATCTGTCATAGTATGTTTCATTATAATGTTTCAGTGAGGTTACCTCAGTTGACCAAGGATTTATTACTTCCTAGCCCTCAGAGGAATATTTCTCCCATCTACAGCTATCCAGGAGTCACCCTCACACGTGCGTGTGCGCCTTGGTCCACCATACAGAGCACAATGTGATAGCTGAGATCTAGCAAGAGTATCTTCGACAAGCCAACATAGAGGTGGATGAGATCCATGAAGAGATCTCTCTCTATAGAGACATGGTTTGTGCTTCTGCTTTCTGACTAGTTATTCTCTGATCTAATTTGTGAGCCAGCTTCATAGCATACGTCATGAGCGGCTTGAAATTCTAAGAAAAAGGGTATGACTGGTTGCTGTGATTCAGCACACTATCCACACTTCCACAGAATCGCCAAACTGAGGAATATTTGTCAAAACTGCAACAAACCCAGCAATTGCAGGAACTCTTCCACTATTTCCCAAGTGCTGAGCATGATGGCATCGCTCCACAGCTCAAAGAAATGATGGACAATGTAGAAGAAATATTGTGCTTGTCTCGCACACAGGCTGCTGCTGATTGTACCGGATATCATGGAATTGTTGATTGGGCAGAAGTAAGCTTCCCGATGAGTTCAATTCAGACGTTATGGATTAAGATACATGTGCAGAGAATGTCAACCACTCACGAGCATCTTCTGACAACGCTTGCACAAGTTGCATTTGTGGGGGCAGGTTTAACGTATGGCGCAATCTTCAGGCAAGTAGTAGCATCTGCATATCGACCGTGAGTGTATGTCTGATAAAATGTTAGCTCGTCTAGAGGCAACATTGGGATAATGTGCTATGCCTTTGCATTTTTTGACTGTGGCTTCATTGTTCCTTCAGTCGCCCTCGTGCTCTTGAAATGGGCTTTATCCCGACCAAAAGACACAGTATTTGCCGCACCACACATCTGGACTCTGGTACTCAACATATTCGTCTATGGCTCAGTCGCAGCTGTCGCTACTGCTATAAGTCTTCTGAATATCTCACTCTACTTCCTGGACTTCTCCATCGGTTCAAATGGCCAGCGGATGGATTCAAAGCTCCAATTTAACATTTCACCGACTCCTCCTGGGAGTGTCGGTCTTGGCTGCCTTTTGCTTGCTGTGGCCATGATCATCATTTCAGGATTGGCCCATTACCTGGCCCGTGGTTGGGATGCGGTAGTCCATGACTTCATTGGCTGCTGGGAGAAGGCGTCCAGATTCGGATTAGATGAGTATGAGCCTGCATGAGCCTGAGGGGTAGTGTGGATCATTTCACCAGTATTTAACATTACCATGGACTATGATGTATCTGATCCGTTCAAGTTCATTGTGTTGCTACAGAGTTCTTCACTTATGAGTACTACATTAGTAGTGGTACCGTCCTTACTAACATTGTCGTAACTCAAGAAATTTACATGCTGTGCACTAACAGTATCCAAGCCACACACAGCACATACCATGGTGCCTAGTCTGGTGACCAGACACATCCATGAGGCAAGCTGTCGACTGGTCACTAGACTACATGGTGCCACTCATGAAATTGTTCGAAAGTGAGAACATTGGATACAGAAGACGACCGACGAGGTTACTTTGAGAGTAAATATAAACGTAACCATTATAGCAAAGTTTTTCCCTGACATCGCTGATTCACTGTGCAATACGGCAACTCGAAGCCACCAGAATGAGTCGAATGACAGGATCCACAAGAAGTGCCAGTGCGAAATTTCAGCTTGATACCCCATGCCCTGGGTTAGGCACAGTCGTGCAGATGTTTTACTGTAATGGATGACAGCAGCGACAGTATGCAGGAGAATCAGAATAATGAGGCACACATGTATAGCGAGTAGCTACACGAGAGAAGTCGTCTGAGGGCTCAAGGGCTCAAGCTTAGTGGTCCATCACGCTAGATTGCCTCCCATCATCGATCATCTCCCCTTCTCACTCTTTACCCCGAAGTTCCCACACCCTACTATGCTGCCACATCCATCTCATCGTAGGCAATGCCCTCTGCATCCTCGTCTCCTACTTCGATGTTGAGGCGCATTTCTCTGGGTGACTCCTCTACTGTGCAGGTTTCAAGGAGACTTGGTGCCTCGACCGGGCTGGTTCCTCCTTCTGTTCTGATTACTGATCCCTCAACTTCCACTGATCCGCTTCCCCTGCCTTTCCAGCTTCCCACCTCTCATTTGTATCTCCCATTCCAGTCAAATCAACTGTTCCAATGAATGAGATCACAGAGTGCTGCTGAGAACGATCTTGCTGCTGAGAACATTTTCTCTCTCTCTGTTTGTGATCTGGTTCGTGCATAACTGGGTAGGGCTACATTCTGACAGGTCGGCTTTTCTTTGCCAGGTCCCACTCCCTCTTGGCTAGGTCACAAGGGGCTTGAAAGGACCGTTTTGAGGCTGTCCAGTTAGTAACCACCCACATGAATTTATCCAGAGAGTTCTCGGTAATGGAAAGTGGGAGGTGAGGTGGTTTCGATCCAAAGAAGGTGTAGGGGTCGGGCTCAGGCTCTGAAGTGAGGATGTACTGACTCTGCTTGTCAACAGTAGAGGAGCATGAATGGAACTCTGGTTCCTTGGGTGATTCAGTGGTATGATGCCGGAGCGGGATCCAGTCTTTTGAGGCAGTTGTACAAGTGAATTTGTTTACTGAATTCAAGGCACAAGTGGAGGTACCAGCGAGTTACGAAGAAAGGGTCACTCCCATTGGGGTCGGTGAAGACGAAGTCTTCCCCTTTTGGGTAGATGCAACAGGCCTTTGAAAGCTTGTCGATCATCCTTGGTGATCCGCAATGAGTTTGGGGCGAGAAACTGGGCTCGTCCTGAAGGCAGACCATCCCGCTAAATACTTGGGGGTCTTCGGAGCTCAGACGACTGGTTCCACACAGAAGGTCTTCAATTTGACTGATCTCCATCGTTTCTAGGTATTCTCTGACTTGTGCCAGATGAGCAACATCGAGGTATGGCAACCAAGTGACATCTCCTGTCGTCCACTTAATCTCAAATAGAGCATCCGTGCCACTTCCATGATGCGACAGAATACAATCCAGGGACATCTACGATGAGGGATGGCTTTTTATACTACAAAGTGAGGCTTGTTTCCAGGGCACTCTTTGGGGCGACAGCCAATGCAGTCAAGCCGTCCGAGTGATGACGCATGCTCCTGTCAGTTGTCCATCCCGCTAGGTTACCTCCCATTAACATGACTCAACTTCCGAATTTCAGCATGGCTTCTGAATCTCTGATGCTCTGACCCAGTGTGTATCATGATGGCGCCTGATAATTTGTCTCCGTCTGGGCCACAATTCCAAAAATACCCTGCAAGACATGAGTTTTTCTGTAGACAACGGTGTGGCGTGAAATAGGAACCTGATCATCGAGAACCCACTGAGAGCCTGAGGGCAGTCCGGTTGTGTTTCATGTGGCCGGGTCATTTCATTGCCTCACCCCAATAGACAAACCAGTATCATGTCATGGTCCAATTTTTTAGCATTTCTACATACAACAGGACTATGAGCACGAGGTGTCGTATGTCCGCTTTGACTTGTTCAAGGACTGTGATTGCCATGACTGTGCAATGCATGGCTGCACCGAGCACAGAAAGCAGTGATCTGGGAAAATAAATCCTTTGCTGTCTTGTGCCTCGGCAGCTTAGGCTGCCAACTTTTATAGCGTGACATATGTGAGGATCAGTTTGATAGATAAAATAATCAGAGAACAAAGCGGATGGTATTGAGAGAAACCCAGGTGGAAATCTAGGGCACAAACAGTGAGGATGTAAGCAAAAAGCGAAGGATTGGCTTGGAGGTTTCACATCAGGTCATGCTCAGGCTTATGTATGATGAACGACAGATTCCGCAAAATCGTACTAGACTGGGACACAAATGAGATCAGAATATGATGTGAGTACATACCGAGATGCAATGTGCTCTCCTTCATGATGTTATAGTCCATCAATGACCTGCCAGACTCAAGCTGTTTCCCACTGTAGAGTAGGCGCAGTTCATTGCGGTTAATTCCTGTTCTACCCTCAACGATTTCCTTGAGTTTATCCACTGAATCCATAGGAGAGATCACGACTGCAATTGTCTTTCCATTCAGCGTCTTGACGAAGATATGGACTCCTTCCTGGCTCCCTTGGCTGTTCCAAGGTTGAATGTCCTGGGATTTTGGGGAAGGTTTTGGGGCAGCCACAGGTCGAGGGCCCGGGTTCCGGTGGGATGGCGGTATCACTGAAGGCAGAGGCATTGAGAAATTGTATCAAATCTTTCAAGAAGAAAGCGGTGTAAACTCACATAACTGAATGGTATGGCCATGTTGAGTCTTGTAGTATTCGAGATCTTTATCATCTTCAAGGGACTTGCCAGTATAGATCAGGGACTGATGGATGGCTTCAACGCCTAATACTGCCGCAATCTTTTCCTTGAGAAACGAAACTGGACTGGTGGGTGAGATAATGATGTTCAGCCTCTGATCATTTATCGTCTGGACAACTATCATGATCTCGCCAGGATGTTCCATGTCGAAGATCGCCTGTTCTTCAACCCCCCTGCGTTGCTGCAGCACACTAGATGGCTCCAGTACACTGAGTGGGCACTGTTGTGCTTGCAATTGAACACCGCCCCGTAGGCGAAAGTCTTCCTGGTTGCTTAGCACACAGCCCAAGGGGTGCTACTGTCATGGTCACGCACCAACACGTACGGTGCTCCCATTGCAGATGTTGGCATCTGCAAGGGTTGCACGATGGGATATATCATGACTGGAGAATGTTAGACGGGCATCTTCCAAGTTACACTCAGGACAGCTGCACACTGAATTAGGCACGCCAGGTTACTGAATGAGCTAGGAGCAACTTGCCCCAATTTAGCCAGAATTCGGCCCCTGAGCACATCTGGAGTATCGAGCGGGGAGGAGTCGACGGTAATGGTGCCGCCGAAAGGGTTGGCTACGAAGAGCTGCATTGTGCTGTAGAGGATGGAATGCGGTTGTATGACGGCTCGGATGAACTTTAAGAAATCACCAAAAGTTATACATGACGTCCAAGCCTCACATTCTCCTCATGCCGCTACAGCATTCCTGTGTCGGATTCGGGAAAGGCTCCGAGTTAGATCTGGTGGTTTAATTGAAACATTTTGGGGCGTTCACATTTCTAGTGTTGGAGGCTGTATCATAAAACGGTCATAAAAAGTTATACATGACGTCCAAGCCTCATATTCTCCTCGTGCCGCTACAGCACTCCCGTATCAGATTCGGGAAAGGCTGCGAGGTACATCTTGTGGTTTAATTGAAACATTTTGGGGTGTTCACATTTCCAGTGTTGGGGGCTGTATCATATAATGATGGTCATATATCATAGCTAGCGCTCATGGTCAGCATCGGTGATGATCGCAGACAGACAGGCAGGCAATGTGAACGTGCACGAGGTCGCACTTATTTAACCAGACTCGGAGTACACAGTTCATCTGGAACAACAGTTCTGATCAATCGCCATGGCACAAAGTGGACACGGCAGCGAATTCACCTCGAAGACAGAAGACATACTCAAGAAATCCCGTGAGGTAGCCGAGTTATTGCATTGGGAGAAGAGTTAGTCGCTCACCGTACTAGTTTCCCTCGCTAACCTTGTACCAGCAACACCACTTCAATTATTCCTCATTGTCCTTTGTGGTTCCTCATTCGATTCGCTGGGCACTCTCAAGTCAGAAAATTTTTCACCGGAGAATCCGTCTTTCCTGTGGCGAGCACTTGACAGTCTCGCAGCTGAACCTGTGAGAACTTTCCCATTCCGGTATCACTAGAAGTATTATTAACACGAGACACACTGCTAGAGCAGAGTAGTCAAGACCATCCTCTCCACCCCCCCACCTGCGCCGTCACCGAGCAATGATAAGGCTGAGACATCAGGATCGGTGTGGATCATGTCCTCAAGGTATTCTTGGCCTGTGGGTTGCTAATTTGTTCACTCGGCAGAATCGCTTTTCGCGGAATAAGAAAGCTACTGCTCCCACTCCTAATGCTACAGCAATGAACTCCACCGGCCCCGACCCTGCGCTTATTGTTGTTCTTAGCCGAGCCCGCGAGCTAAAAGGCATACATGTGAGTCTCGATTTCTACCTTGTTGTCGTCCAGCACCTCATTCTTCAAACAGCAAGATTTGTTCATCAGCCCATTTCATTTAAGCCTGGCCATTGTGGAAGACCCTACTGTCAACATAATACTTGAAAGGCATGAAACATTTAAAGAGGATGTGGCGAGGGTATTGCATGAACTAAAAAGCTCGAAAGTCACGAATAGGGATGATACTGGTTTCAAATGTCTTTCTCGGTTAGTTCACTCATCACGCTTTGATGACTCTTGTGCATGCGAATATCCCACTGTTACAGATACGCGACCGATATGCTAGCACTGGCTAATGCCAAGAAGCTTGATGAGACAATTGGTAGAGTGCGCAATGTTTCTGATGTACCTTCGGGGTCGTCTAACTATGAGTTAAACCTTGACAGGATGAAGAAATTCGTCGTGTAATACAAATCCTATGCCGCCGGTATGCTTCCTACTTGATCGCTATTGCCTCAGCTATAGACTAATTGATCGAACAGCGCCAAGAACTCCGCTGTTCTGATAGGCAAGGGTACCCATATCACAGGATGTCATACGACAATTTACATTTATAGGTGAACCTGGAGTCGGAAAAACGGCAGTTATCGAGGGCCTTGCACATCGTATGGCCTCGGGTCAGGTTCCGAAGGCGTTGAGGGGCACACTCTACAGCCTAGACTTGGGTTCCCTATTTGCTGGGGCGGGGAAGGGTGAATATGAGGAGGTGAGAGGGTGTTATTATGTCTCTCCATTTCTTGTTCTGATCCGATTGTATCCTTAGCGTGTGAAGGGTGTAATAGAAGGTATTGTTCGATCAAACAAAGTTTTTTGCTTCACTATTCATGATCATCAGATGTCAGGCGTAGCCAAGAGACTGATTCCCCAGTTATCTTGTTCATTGATGAGATGCATCTCCTGTGTGTTGGAAAGGGGAATAATCAGTCCGGAATGTGCGTCTTCAATTTCTGTCACCACGCCCCCCAAAAATGTAATAGCACATAGGGATGCTGCCAGCTTGCTTAAGCCTGAGCTTGCCCGTGGTCAGTTCAGATGTATCGGGGCTACTACCTACGCGGAATATCGAGAATATATCGAGAAAGATGGTGCACTTACCCGTCGATTTGCACAGGCCCGCACTCTTTCACATCATACCCTGCTTTGTTGTTGACACCGCCGTAGGTCACAGTAAACGAGCCTACTGTGGAGCAGGCCATAACGATACTCCGTGGTTCCCGGGATCGGTATGCCAATCACCATGCAGTTTGGATTGAAGACGCAGCAATCATAACAGCGGTAAACCTTGCTCACCGATATCTCACCGCTAGGAGGTGCGTCTAGTGTGAAGATGCATTCATCGAGTGGTGTTGGAATGTTACTACGCAGATTACCAGACTCTGCATTTGACCTCATGGACGAGGCGTGCGCCTCAGCAAGGTTACAGCAGGACCTGCAGCCTGAATATATCGAAGCAGTTGAACAGCACAAAAAACATAAAGAAGCTTATATCCGTGCGTTAGAGGTGTGCTTCAATATTTTATGTCCAGGTATACTCTCGGCGTGCCAGCTCAAACTTGCTTTCTTCAGAATGAGGATCATGACGATAACCAGGCAGCGCTGGATGAGGCTAGGAAGGCCTGGACTGAGTTGCGTGGAAAGGGAGAAAGGCTCCAACGTGCGCAAGAAGAAGTGGAAAAATGGTGGGATAGTCTTGCTGCTCATCGAAGAGCAATTCGTGAAAAGAAAGATGCAATTCAGGGGGCGAGAGGGTAAGTAAGATTCCCATACTGTTGTTGGCGCATAACGTAGCTTGGCTTTTGTTCTACAGAACAACTTTATTAAATGCCAAGCAAATCAGCCAATTAGAGGGAGAATTACAACTTCTTCGAGAGCAATTCCGCCAGCTGCAGCAGCGGGGCCCAGATTATTCTAAGGATGCCAGGGAGGCCTTGAGCAGTTGGCATGCTTCGCCGATGTCGCCAGATATCATCACGCCCGCAAATATCGCCATAGTCATTGAAAAGGCAACGAAGATACCTGTCCGACAACTTCTAGACACGGATAGGGAGCGTCTGCTCTATATTGACGAAGCTCTTAGGAAAAAGGTTTGTAGTCCCATGCTGCTTCGCCAGATCCGATTTTGACAACATGCAGGTCATAGGACAACCAGAAGCAGTGGCAGCTGTGGCGAATGCTATCCAGATATCAAGAACGGGCCTTGGCAACGCAAACCGACCAATCGCATGTTTGCTCTTTACAGGACCCTCTGGAACGGGAAAAACGTTGCTTTCGAAGGCCGTAAGTCATTTTGATGTTGTCATGATCCTCAAAATCTCAGACCGTGCAATCATCTTAGCTGGCCGAAGAGTTATTCGGTCAATCTACAGCAATGGTTCGCATTGATGGAAGCGAATACTCACAGGGTCATTCTGTCTCCAGACTGGTGAGTGGAACCGGGTTTGATGATATTGTACTTACTCGATATCACACAGATCGGAGCACCCCCAGGATATGTCGGCTACGATAAAGGTGGACAGCTCACAGAATACGTCCGACGAACGCCTTACTGTATTGTCTTACTGGATGAGTATGTGTCATTTGCTGGTTGCTGCGTGCCCCGTGATTAAACCCCCGCAGGATCGAAAAGACTTGTCTGGAGTTCTTAACTTTATCCCTGCAAGTAATGGATGAAGGCAAGCTAACCGACGGTCAAGGGAGAATCGTAGATTTCCGGTAATGCCCAGTGTAAACTGTCTACCTATCCCCAGTCTCACTAATCCCTTCAGCAACACAGTGATCATCATGACATCAAATGTTGGCTCAGACGACCTTGGAACAGTCAGGGGAACTGCCGCCATCCCCAATGCGGTAAAGGATCAAGTCATGTTGAAGTTCAGAGCACGCGGATTTCCCCCCGAGTTTCTCAACCGTCTTGATGATGTGGTCATGTTTGTAAGTAACCAACTTGACTGTCGCGCTTGGCTCACTTCTGTTCAATTTGTTGTAATGATCAGAGACCCATCATGGACGGGAATATGATGAAGGGCGTTTTAAATCGGCACATGGAGGATGTAAAAAAGCGGGACGGTCTGAAGGAAATCACCCTGAATCTCGATCGCAATGCAGAGGCATGGCTCATCAAGAAAGGCATTTCATCAGAGTATGGTGCCCGCCTGTTGACGAGAGTCATTCAAATCCATGTTCTCAATCCACTCGCTCGTGCCATCTTGGACAAGAGGGTGATGCCCAAGGCCCATGTGTTCGTCTGTGTTAAGGGAGAAGGGGATAACAGTTCTCTGGAGATTACTTCATCTCCGCAGAGGCATTGATCCGTTTTAATTTACTTCAACTCAGCACCGGATCTATAACCAGGTTATCACCTGTATTATGCTGTGTTAGAATATATGGCGTTCGATTCGCCGACGTCAAGATACTTGCTCAAACTGGGATTACGAGTCCGTATGTATATGGGGGGACCATGGCTCATAGAGCCTTGGTGTAAGATCTGTGTGCGAAGAGGGACGCTCGGGCTGTCAGTCCACACCTGTCCGTCGGTCGCTCCTCTCCGAAGATGAGAGCCGGGCAATGGGCGAAGCCCATGTACAGTATAGATGGAGGCGGATAAGGGAGGCGGGTTGGGTAGGCGGTTTCGAGCCGGCGAAACCTCTCGTCAGGGGGCTACCGCTGCCCTTCCGAGACCGTTTAGGGTACCAGCTACCGATCTTAAGCCCTATCGAGGGAGTAGGCCAATCCACGTAGTGGCCCGCGTAGGTGGGGGCGCGACCCCGGATAGATCGGTTACGATGCGGGAGGAAGGAGGCTTCCTGCCTGTGCGAATCCCACAGGTCGCTCGGGCGTCTGGGATCCTTTCGGATTCTCACATGCACTTTCTCGCTGCCATGCGGTCCCCACGATGGAACCATTCTATCGTGGGCTCTTCGCCATCCGTAAAGGATTCGATGAAGCGACAGATAACTCACTAACCTAACCACTGATAACCTGTGTGTGTTGCTGCACGTCCTGCCTCTCATGGAGACGGTCGACTTGAATGAGATGGTGACGGAATTGCACTCATCCATTCTTGGCCTCTCCCTCGCCACGAGGTTATACGGTCAGCTAGGAGGGCCGTTACCTACCTATGTTTCCTGTCGACTGTAACTTGCCGGCGTTGCTTCTCATATCAGCAGGGTCGTCCACCAGTCACAAAGATGGAGTTTTGTGTATATCTGCAATGATGACCATGTCTTGTGACATCATGATCGAGATCTAAACAACGAACAACGGCGGGCATGAATACAAAAAGGTGGTAGCCAGTCGCGTCCTAGGTGTGACCACCGGTTGTGTCAGTGCATAACACGAAATGACGTACGACATCAGTAAAGATCTTTTTGAGTCCTGAGTCGCTCGGCTCACCCCGTTGAGGATTCAAAGAGTGGCTAGCGGACGAGGTTGGAGAACTCGGAGACGGGGGAAGAATCGAGTTGACAAAGGTGGTGGTGATGCAGACACTGCTAGCATCCGCGTTCAAACAGAGAGCCCCTACCGCTAGTGACATCATAGTCTCTGGAGCTGCACAGAACGGTGACATCCATGAATTCGAGCCTGGCATAGTACTCGACGGCACACTGCCGCAGCAGGGCGGGTTGAAATCTGTCTGCTCATTGTATCCGTACGTTGTCGAGATCACGAGGCCTGTCCGGGGCCCATAAGGCTCCGGACCTTTCGGTTTGTAGGATCAAGATGAACAAGCTCAAGGAGAGACCAACAACAGGACTCGTCAAGTCTTTCACGTGCAATGCATGGTTGTTGCTCGATCAATAGGCAATGTAGAGAGCAGATGTCATCGAAGAGTACATAATCACATCATAGATTTCAGAGCCACTGCGGGGTTCCGACGTCGCCAAAGAGTTATGAGAAACTTCATGTAAAACATTGTGTGGATTTCATGTCGCAATTTATGCACGATGTGTTCTTGAACAATCGACATTCCCAATGGTGCTTTGTTCAACATACAAGAATATCACCTCGTTGAGTCCCCCTCACGCATTCTAGTTGTCATAGAAAACTAGCACTCTGACCTCAATGGACTCCCTAAGGGGAGCATCCTTGGGGCTGTTGGGGTCCTCGAACGCAGCGTGTGGAGTAAGAATAGCCACACTTCCATCTTGCACAGAATCGAAACTAGACATGCCATTGTCAGTCCCTCCCATTAAGCTGCAGAGAGATACGCACCATTTGATCAAGACAAACTCATCCGGCTCCATTCCCCTCATGTATTTCCACTTGTGCGTCGGGTTGAACTTGACACCATAAGTCTCTCCCTCTCGATCTGGGAATATGAGCGTAAAGGGTACAAGGTCGTTCTTCACGTCGAGGCTGCGGAAGTCACAAAGTGCGAGAGGCCAATCGAGCGCAGCGTGTGAGATAGGGCGCCACAAGTTTATAATCTGGAAACGGCGTTTGAGCAATGCAGGGGTGTCGGAAGCTGGAAGGTGGCGTTGGACATGGGCAATGGCTGAAGCTGTCGTTTGGTCTACGTGCACAGTAGGGACAGGCTGACGTTTCTGGGGACCGTCATCCACCTGCCCAGGTCTACGGCGGCGGATTGCTAGGGCCCAACTCGTTAACTTATCGGCATGGAAGAGCAAGAGATGCGATTGCAAACCCACTGTGGTCAAAGATAACGGCATTACTCGTCCCAGTGACCCTCTTGATAAGCTCGATACACTCGGGGTAGTACTCTGCTTTAATCTCTTTATCGTCCAGAAAGCAAGTGTGCTTTGAAGCCTCCTTTCCAAACTGGAAACCCGCGTTGTCGAGCTTATACCGGATCTCCGACCCGCGAACGTTCTCGATATTGACAACATGGGCTCTGGAACCCAGTTGCGACGACGTTAGCCAGTTGTACTGTCAACATTGAAATGGCTGTAAGCCCATCAGTAGGGAGAGCGAAGTAGTTGAGGGAACCAGTCATGGTGTGATTAAGCCGTGGAAGTTCCGTAGCTTGATGCCCGATCAGAGAGAGCGTCACATATGTATATATGTGACCTAGGGGGTCATGCGACTCATTCATTTATCAACCAACTTGAACGGGAACAGAACGCCTGCTTACTAGTACTATTCGGACTCACCGCGGTCGATAAATGCCGTCACCCAAGTGCCTCATGACCAACAGAAGTTGGTTGGAACATTCAGCGATGGTCAGTACATACCTGGTGGGGCGACTTTGCCGGCCGCGAGGACAATCAAGGTTCACCTCATCCTCGCGCACGTGGTCTCAACAAGTCCAAAAAGAGACATGCAAATAAAGTAATATAAAGCGCAATGTTAACCGTAAAGTCCTCAAGGCAAGACTACAAACATCAACGATTCATCCACTGAGGCTCGTCAGTGGTATTCAGGAATGCCAGGAGGAGCGCTTTAGTCGTCGACCCTCTCATCGGGCCTAATAATTCCTTGCAACATAGACAGCGCTGAGGGGCGGATTCGGGCTGCCTATTAATGCATACCTCCCATCCTTATTAAGCTCGTCACGGATGAGCACGATGCTGTTGACAACGAGGGTGAACTGATCCTTCAGGCCCTGAAGGTCGACGTTATGTTTCCGACCAAAGTCGACAATCCGGTCAGAACTAGAGGGGGTAGCCAAACACTTGCGCTCGATCCCTGCTAG
Organism: Hemileccinum impolitum; assembly: GCA_003316335.1. Taxonomy (NCBI): domain Eukaryota; kingdom Fungi; phylum Basidiomycota; class Agaricomycetes; order Boletales; family Boletaceae; genus Hemileccinum; species Hemileccinum impolitum. The sequence continues at coordinate 261,704 of QFEQ01000108.1, read as the reverse complement.
GCTTTGGGAGACGGACGGACATTTGAAGGTCAGACCCCAGTATCGACCTCGGAAAAGCGTGTAAGCGAGTAGGTTGGGAGAGTTAGATCCTTGACGGTGGTTGAACGTTGAGCTCCTATTCAATTTAGGTCCCATCTGCGTCAAATGTCAGGATTGCATAATTGTGTAGTCCTTTTGCATGAAATATCGATATGGGTTGTCCAGATTGTGAATGCACTCTGCATTTACTTCTGTCCGCTTGGCGCCAACGAGGTCCGCGTCCAACAGATATGGTAGTAGCTCGCGGCCTGAGTGCAAATTGCCAACTTGAGCACTGTCCGATCTTATGGATCGCATCAAGTCCAGAAAAAAGTGCGTCTATCTGCGAAGCGCTCAGAGTCGTGAGTCGTGAGTCATGATAGCGTTACACCAAAAGAGACCCAATATCCATAGTGCATGATACAGCGATCGAGTATGTGCTGGACACTGTACGGTTTTTTTTCTGCATAAGCAAAAAATGTTCCCGGCCCGATGATGCCAAAAAAGCAAAAGAAAATATAGAACAAGAGAAAGGAGTGAGGCGAACGCACATCTCAGTCAACCCTTGCCACAGACAAGCTTACCCGTGCCGTGACCATTCCTATGCTTCTCCACCTCGATCCCGACTAGCCTCGTCTTGCCATGGAGCCAATCCAGTCGACGCAGCGAGTAGAGCAAATCGAGGTTAGCAATGTGGAACGGTCGGCTGGATCCGCTCGGGAAGGACCGACGATGACGGGCCATGGTTGTCAGAGCAGAGCACGTCGTAGGCGCATCTGGAGCGTGTGTCAGCCAACATGAACGAATACAATGTTCGTTTAGTAGCGTGTATGGCTCATCTTTGAATAAACAGCGTGGCTGACCTCATCTGCAACACGTCATTATTATGCCTTGTTTAGATCACCATCTCGCTGCTGTTAGTGCTCGACCATCCAACTCGCTCGCCACGTCGATCTGACCCACACATCCTCAAGACATGCCTGTGAGTCCTTTTCCTTCTCCTCCACTGTCCCGGTCGCGTTGTATACGGGATCGAGCCAGTCGAACGTGTGCTGGATGGTGGATATGGCATTCGGATGTATTGACATGTCGCGCAGGAATCCAATTTTGAACGGTTTGTTGAGGTCGGTCGAGGTCGGTCGCACTCTCCTTGACCGTATTTTGCATGCTCATCCGTCTCAGTCGTCCTCCTCAATTCTGGTCCGTCCACGGGTAAAATCGCTGTCATCGCCGAAATCATCGACCACAATCGGGTACGTAGCTTTCCGTGTACTTGTTCGCCCGCTCATCCGTGGCCACCAGGCAATAATCGACGGCCCTACTACCTCTGTCCCACGTCAAGCCTTCCCCTACCGCCATCTCTCCCTCACACCGCTCCGTCTCACCAACCTTCCCCGTGGTGCTCGCTCTGGCATTATCCGCAAATACCTCGAAAGAGAGGGCACCGTCGCCAAATGGGATAGTTCTGCGTGGGCAAAGAGGCGTGCTGCCATCCAAAAACGGCGGTCGCTGAATGATTTTGCTCGCTTCGAGGTCATGTTGGCGAAAAAGGCGAGGAGGGATGTCGTACGCAAAGCCCTAGCAAAGGCATGAATGAGTTGTCGTGTTAGCTAGCTACTAGGCATTTACTATTCGAGCTTGTTCACCATAGTCTGGTGACCAGCCCGTCTAAAAGAGGCAAGCGCAAGGCAAGCCGTCGATAGACGGTCTGGTAAATCTGAGTTTGAATTTGGCGGGATGAGCGGGTTCCCACCGTCAGCTGATCTTTAGCCAATGAGATAATCCTATTTTTCATGATTGAAAATCCAAATTATTTTGCAAATTATTATTATTATTATTCCGGGGTGTGCTGTGATTAAATGAGTCCGAGTCGCGATTGAGTTCAGTGTATGATAATCGGGTCGTTCGCAGCCGAGGCGAGTGCGGTCGAGAAGAGCAAAGAAAAAAGAGAGACTGCCGACCTGATGAATCGAGCCGCGATGGACATGCAGAAGTGCCCATATGAGATTCATACAGAGGTGGAATAGGCCGAAACCGAGTTGAATAACTTGAAGTCGAGTAAAGGGATTGACATCCTTCGTTCGAAGCGCCTTTGCTCCACGTATTTGGGCATTCGTAGCCTGATCCTTGATACTCGGGATTGCCAAATCAGCCAGTTGTTCATGAGTCATCTTCAATTGATTGGTATAGACGTCGTTGATGACGGCGATGTTCCCAGTGATCGAGCTCTCATCAATAGTTGAGGTCCATAATGGGTACTGCTTGGTCCGATAACCTTTGGGCCATGAGGTACGATAAATAAATTAGCTTACATACGGTATTGCAAGACTTGACCTTATTCTTCTGTTTGGCGCTGACTGTCTGAGCAGCAGTATGGAGGATGCGGCCAGTGATTGGGGCTTTCTCGTCGACTACAGATCCGATAAATGTGTTGACATCCCATGATTGGAGGTTTTCTGGAGTAATTGAGCCCACAGTCCCTCCAAGCACGCTTTTAACGTCGTCCATTTCATTGGCAATCTTGTCAGATACAAGTTTGATCGCGTGAGGTTCCATCCATTGCAACAAATTTTCGCGGCCATGGTTGTTCTCAAATATCAGATCCAGCAACCTGCCAAACTTCCCAGATGGATGGGTGAAGAAGTGCCTTCGATAAACCGCGTAGCTAGGTTTCGATGGGTCAAGAATTTCAAGAATACAGTCCAGAAGGGATATGCGCCCGCGCCGAAGAATCTGCAGTGCCATCCGGATGCGTTCGTCAGGAGTGTATCGTGTATCATCAAGATTGATTTCATTGTCGGTGTCCATGGCCTGGTCGCACTGGAAAGGGTTCGATTGCTAATACTCAGACTCGGACGAGCGGAATGATCGGACAGATCATCGATCGAGATTTTGAAAATTTCTTTACCTAATGTATTGGAGGTTATCCTATATGCACGTGGCTACAGAAAGGTCGAAAAATGGACATTTCAGTCAGGTGATGGTGGGAACCCGCTCATCCCGCCAAATTCAAACTCAGATTTACCAGACCGTCTATCGACGGCTTGCCTTGCGCTTGCCTCTTTTAGACGGGCTGGTCACCAGACTATGTTCACCATCTGAGCCGAGTCCATCTTTGATCATGCCCGTCGTCGTCCAGTTCGCCCCGTTCGCGTCCCTCGTCCAGCCTGCTTTCTGGCATGAACTCACCAGACTCAAGATCGACGTCCTCCGTCTCTCGGACGACTCGCTCGACCTCACCGCTTCGTATTCTGTCGGTCGTACCATCAGAGACCGCGAAACAGGGCAAGATCTCGCTCTGGGATGCAACCTCGCCCTCGGTGCAGATGCGTTCGACAGGCCATCAATCGATCCAGCTCACCATCTCCCCACTTGGTCGGTGTCGGCCCATGGCGTGCTCAAAAACTACAACACCATCGAAGACTTCAAGGCAGCTGATAAGGCAGCCCTCTTCAACGCTCTCGCCGACGAGGTGAGCCAGACAACCCTCGTCACCTCGCTCGCTCACACACCCCATGCAGATGTGGACGAGCATCGTCGAACGCAAAGATACCTCTAAACTGAACCGGTTCTTGCTCATCACCTTTGCCGATCTCAAGAAATACCAGTATTATTACTGGTTCGCTTTTCCCGCCTTCGTCGCCAAGCCTGCATGGGAGATCGCAGACGACGGCTGGAAGTCCGCCGACGACAAGTTCAGTGCCGCTCAGGTACCATCCCTTCCCCAACCATCTGATCCTTACTTACATCTACATAGCTCACATCCATCTTCAACGCACTCCACACAGACACCAAATCGTATTTCATCGTCAAACTCACCAGCGACGCGGCAGAAGTGCACGCAATCGACCAAGCCGACCTTCTCACAAACAATGATTCGCAGTCCGTGCGTGCCTGTTTTTCATGTACTGATCCACGCACCCACTGCTAAAGCGTAGACCATCATTGGCTTCATCGATCCCTCTGCGTCGCCAGAGAACCCAGGCTGGCCTCTCCGCAACCTCCTCACCTACCTCCACGCCCTATACCCATCACAATCTACTGCCCTTAGCGTTCTCTGCTGGCGCGATAGCGAGCTCCCGACGCAAGGCAAGTCATGGAAATCTCGGTTCGGCGTCGTGACGCACCCACGCACCAGCGAGCCCACCGCCAAACCTGCCGCACTTGGCTGGGAACGCCATCCGACGACCAACAAGCTCAGCGCGCGCATGGCCGACTTGGCACCCATGATGGATCCCACACGGTATCCCCGTCCTTGCTCGTTCCAGTCGCGCATTCGCTCACTCACACACGACAGGCTCGCAGGCCAAGCTGTCGATCTGAACCTCAAGCTCATGCGCTGGCGCATCCTCCCCGCGCTCGACCTCGAAAAGGTCGCCTCGACCCGATGTCTGCTCCTCGGCGCGGGCACTCTCGGGTGCTATGTCGCCCGTGCGCTCATGGCATGCTTCCCTCTCATACCCACTCTCCACATTCCACTTACGTTGTTCGTCACGCAGGGCTGGGGTGTCCGCACCATTACCTTTGTCGACTCTTCCCGCGTCTCGTTCTCCAACCCTGTCCGCCAACCACTCTTCGAATTCGAAGACTGCCTCAATGGGGGTAAACCCAAAGCAGCCTGTGCAGCCGAGCGACTCAAAAAGATCTTTCCTGGCGTTGTACGTGTTCCGTTTTGTGCGATGCATACACTGACGCACTCGTCACCCCCAGAACGCAACCGGCCACCAGCTCTCGGTACCCATGCCTGGACACCCGATACCTCCTGCGTCGGTCGCGCAGGTGCAAAAGGACGTCGAGCAGCTCGAGGGGCTCTTTGACGTCCATGACGCCGTATTTTTGCTCATGGATTCCCGAGAAAGTCGGTGGCTGCCGACCGTGCTGGGTGCTGCCAAAGGCAAGGTACGTCTGCCCCGGGACTTAAATGGCGATGCCATACCAACGACGCGGCGCTAGATCGTGTTGAACGTTGCGCTAGGGTTCGATACGTACCTCGTCATGCGACACGGTGCCCGCCCCGCCGCGTCTGCGGCTGCGGAGAATTCGAATAATCAACGGTTAGGGTGTTATTACTGCAACGACATTGTTGCACCTGCGGATGTGCGTTTTTTTTCTATAGATGTGTGCGCCATTCACATTCCGCTCTTGTCAGTCCATCTCCGATCGTACGCTCGACCAGATGTGTACCGTGACGCGACCAGGACTCGCCTCGATCGCATCTGCGACCGCCGTCGAGCTGCTCGTGTCGCTCCTTCAACACCCTCAAGGGTAAGTCTCCTTCCCTCGTCTCTTGTACCTCCTCACTCGGTCACCCAGTATTCACGCCCCTCCACCCCCGCCCCAATCTCAATCTCAATCCGGCCCCGACCCAACCTCTGACCCAACGATGAGCGTCCTCGGCCTCGTCCCACACCAACTCCGCGGTTTCCTCGCCCATTTCCGTACGCTGCTCATCACGGGCGCAGCGTACGACTGCTGCACGGGGTGTTCCGAGACGGTCTTGCGTGCATACGAAGAGGGCGGGTTCGGGATGCTTCTCCGGGCGTGTAACGAGACGGGGTATCTGGAGGGGGTGACCGGTTTGGATAGGTTGTATGATGAGGGGGATCGGGCGTTGGAGAGCGTGGAGTGGGAGGAGGAAGAGGAGGAAGAGTGAGGCTGCATTTCATTGTACTCAATTCGAGTCTCTATCACCTGTCCATGTTCGGGGCGGAACTTTGGCGGGATTTATTCATGTGCTCTACCATCAATACAACATTGTACCAACTGCCGAAGGAACGAAAATTGACGCTGGCCCGAAGGATGGTGTGAATATGGCGAGGCTGCAAATCATCGTTGTTGGTGTAGCATCGCAAAGCGAGACCAAAGAACGGTAGCAGACGTTGGAAATGGGCGTTCAACGAGCTGCGGGGGGGGAGTTGGGGTTGACTTACCTTGCTCACAGTCCTCGTCGTAGTCGTATCATACAAGTTGGATGAAGATACAAAAATTCGGTGACCGTTGCACAAACTGTGCTCGTGTAGCGGCTGACAGCATTGACTCGGACATCCAGCGTCCAGTAAACATGGATATCCATCGTTTTCCTAGCCTGCAGCCTTTCGACGACATGCCTTCTCCTCGGCATCATGGGGGGTGTTCGGATGCCCGGTGCATACCCTCTCCTCTCCCGTTCCACACTCCAGACCCTTCTCCAACCTCCCTCTTCGAATTCTGAGACTGGGTATCGAGTGGGTATCGAGAATTGGTAGTAGTCCGCTGCGTTCAATGAAAGTGACCATAGCCTCCGTCCATGCGCCTCACACGACGCTGGGAAAGATCTTGTTGAGTCAGTCGGCTGCACAGGCTACGTTGGACTTACCCCTACCAAGGCAGCGAAGAGGTGGATTGGAGAAGGGGAAGCAATGGTGTACAACATGGAGCGGACGGGCATCCGTCTTCGCTATGTCTCTGATCTCTCTCATTGTTTCTCAGATTTTTGTACTGGCTTTGAATAGATAACATAAGGCGCGACGTACAGTAGTTGACACTGTTGACAGTGAAAGTTGAAGTGTACCAACGACGGGAATGGGATGCGTCTGGGAAGAGATCTAAGCGGACGAGACCCTGTAAAGGGTCTCGGGGCGATCATGGAAGTATACTGTATAGGGGTGTCATTGATAAGTGGACTACGAGTCCAGTAGAGTGGCAGAGAATGGGCAGAGGACAATGTTCGAGGATCCTGGAGAATCGAGATCCTGAAAAATAGCGATAGATTGAAGCTACATAATTGCCATACTAACCACAGCGCTGCGACCCGGAGTCAAGTTGAGCGGGAGGAAAAGGAATGGGAAGGCATGGCAGCACGTACCAGGATTTTATCAAATTACATGATTTCAACTTCCCGACCGTAGCATTTCCCGCATGTAAAGTCTACCATGGGTACCGTTACGCCTGTAGTATCGACATACCTTGGTTTAATACAAACCGATCCACTTCGGAAAGGGAGAATGTTTGGTTTTCTTGAGAGGGCATGGGAAGACAGGGCGTGCATAGCTGGCTTCATTGTCCTTTAGCCAAGAATGCATTCCGAAGACTCCCAGCCTCAAATTAGTGAGTACATGCAATGATCCAGGAGGAGCGATACTGAGGAAAATGCGAGAACCAATGGTTTTGCGGGGAAACCGACTTTCCTCGAGCAACAGTCAGCAAACGCAAGTGAAGCCAATTGAAATGAATTGCCAACGCATCATCAGATCAGCCACGTTCCTTGCTGACGGGGAGCACATTATGAGCTGTAACGATGACGGGCAGATTCAATTTTGGCGTGTGGAATGGATGTGGGGACATCCATCAACGTGTAGGTTCGTTTGGAACGTTGCAGTCTCGCACGATGGAAGGTGGGTCGTGGTTGTTTCACTAGATGACGAAGTGATGGTGTGGAATATGGAGAGCCACGAAAATATGATAACCTTGGAATTCAAAGACCTAGTGTCGGTGATGGACATCTCGCCGGATGGGGCGACATTCGTCACCGGATCGCACGACGGGACTGCCAGGGTCTGGTCGCTCTCGATTGGCCAGCTACTGCCTGACCCCTTAGAACACAGGTGCTGTGTGGAAGCGGTCAAGTTTTCACCCAATGGATGCTTCATCGCGACAGGTACCATGATTTACGAGTCTGTTCGGATCTACGACAGTCAAGATGGACGTCTACTCGTTGACTTTCCAGTCGAAGTTATGTGCTCAGACAGTAACCATACCCTCTCCTGGGTCAGCGACACCATGCAACTCCTTGTCTTGTCTGAAGATGCCGGTATCCTCTATCTCGACGTGTCCACCGGGACAATGCTTTCTAAATGGTCCATTCAGTGCAGATATGAACCCGAATGCATTCATTGCAGTCTCCACAAACATATTTGTCTTATTCTGGGACACTACTGCACACAAGCAAATCGGTCCAATCATCTCCCATCCAGGTCTCATCGAGTTAAACTACGACCTTACAATCGGTGGATCCGACAAAATCACATTGTGGAACCTTCTCGATCCGTTTCCTCTCCCTACGTTGACGATGTAAGTGTGCCTGCATCGAGAACTCGATGTGTGAGATGGAATACCATCTTGTTGACTGTAACAGGTATCTGAAGTCCGGCGCGCGAGGGCTGAAGCACGAATCAAAAGGAAAACACGGTCCCATCGTGCACAGCCTGAGGAAGGGCATCCATGCGAGTCTATCAGCTGCTCTGCTCGTATCTTCTAAAATGAACATCCACATCCATCAGACGAAAAAATAGCAAAGCTCGAGAGAACCGTCCGATATCTCCGTACTCAGCTTGCTGACTCCCAAGATGCAGCCACAAAGGGAAAATAAGCTGGAGGAGACCATTACTAGTAGGTTGCTACGCAAGGTATCCTAATCGATTTCTGGTTATCCGCGTTCCTTGGGTGAATAAAAAAAGGAGATCTCGAAGAAATGGTCTAGGAGCTGCACACTGAACTTACCAACACTCAAAACATGAACCCACGTTCTTGCTCAGCATCTCCGCACCAAACTCGCCAACTTTGCTAGTACAGCCCAGATCTCGGCAGACACATCAATGCGAAACTGGGACGTAGATGGAGTCCTAGCCGTAGTACGGCTACATCTGTCTTTCAAAATTGGTGAAACTCCGGCTAGCACTGGCACACTGGGCCACGCTCACCAAATAAAGAAATATATGCTGTAAGTCCTGCTTTGGGATCGTTCATCAGCCAATGAGAGTGCTCACTCTACCGCTAAGGAGATGTCCAGCCGACGTTCATTTCAGCTGCTCAGCAGATGCCTAGGATCGTGTGTAATAAATCAACCACCATCCTCAGCACAGCCCTCTTCAAAGTCGTGCCTAGGCCCAGTGACTTTCTGTTCTGCATCACAGTCTCGCCTGCCAGCCCCACCCAACTTCAGGCATGTCACTTCCCAGATGAATTCGTGATGTTGACGGAAGAACGGTGGGGCCAGGCGAGAAGGCGATGGTGAATGCTGCGTGAGCGCAGGCAACAGTGCGGAGCACGTTGCAGAAATGAGGCACCGGATATTGTCTTCAATGACGCAACCATGTATGTGATTCACTGATGGCTTCACTCTGACCCTTCACTCTGTAGTAAAAATACCCACATACGAGTTTAAAAGGGGTAAGGGAGGATTTAGCAAGCCCAACATTCAACATCCCAATGATATGATGCGTATTGTGATTGCTGATCTGGGCCAAGCGCCGCTAAGTGGTTATTGCTCACAGCGCACAATAGCCATCCACCGCCGTCGCTGAGTCCTGTCACTTGACGAGTAACGTTATCGTTTGAACGGTTCTCTCGTAACTGGGATGCCCTATCATTGGCTGGTGAGTACCTGACTGATCCTAACAAGTGTCTTACAGCACACAAACCACTAACCCTTTTATATTTTGTGCGCAGAATCCTGCGGACTTTTCAAATTGTTGATTAGTATCTCCGCTCTGCTCGGGTGGACTTATGTACCTGTGCAGTCCCCAAGCATTGGTCTGTGAAACCCCACCTTCCATTTTTTCCAGGTTTTATTGTCTCACTGAACTCTCACTGGCATGGCGTCCACTCTGCAGCAAGTTGTTACAGACATTCAGCTCAACAATTATGCAACTCGTATGCTCAAGTTGAATTTGGTACTTCTCGTCCATTGACCTCATTATTCTTCCTAGTTATTAACATCATCGCTGTCGGATATGACTACAGTAAGTGACTTATATATTTTTCTTCGCGTTTAACAACCCACGACATTGGCAGTCCTCACATTCTCAGATGAGGTATGTGTCAGTATGATATGCGAGGAATCTGAATCTGCCTGGCTGACAATCTTAGCAGATTGAATACATATGGGTTAGAAATGGTGACTTCTCTGCCGCAACTATGTATGCTGATTCAAGTACAGAACAAGCCCTGGAGTCGAGTATCTACAATATTCGTTCTCGTGTGTATACTTTTTGATTTCTAACCATCAAAGTCCATTGCTGTATCAGGGCTAATCGATCTTAACTTCAGGCCCGTTATGTCGGCTTGTGTAATGCTATGTATGTACCTTCCTGCTGCAGTTACATGTCCACTTATTGTTAATTAACTCGCCAGGCTTTGTTCCCTCTGTATGCTCAAAAATTGAATTTCCGGGTTCAAATTCGGCTAACCTGACCCGATCACAGTGGGAAGTTCTTTCTTCCCTGGACCTGCAAAGGTAACTTTGTATAACCTGGGTGATCAATTCACTAAAAAAATTGAACCGTTGGTAGCTGTGTGTATTCATGTTTCATCTTACACTGATCAACGAGGTTTCTACCGACTGATGACGTTTAAATAGTTGTGAGTACATTATCATTATCTCAATGTATTCGACGTCCACCTTACCAGACACCACAAAGGCGGGATTCTTAAACTTATTTCCCAATGGACCACATCGATTTTTGTCGGTGCTGCAGATTGTGAGATTTCGTTTCGTTTCCGTTGAGACGAATTACATTGATACAGTCAGTGGCAATGATTCTCCGCATATGGGCATTGTACAGTCGATCTAGGTTCATCCTTGGCCCGCTCCTCACATTGTACGCCATCGATGTTATCGTATATTTGATTTTTTGTGTTACATCCAGTCGTTGGGCCATAGCAGGTATGTGAAACATGGCATCATATGCGTAATAGGATATGTGATGTCCTCCCTATCATATAGCGACTACCTATCAAGTGCTCGACTTTTCGTTTTGTGGAGGGCAAGGTCCCTCTACAATTTGGCCCGAGATTACGATGAATGCCGTCCAGCTCACACTCGGCACATTGATGTGTGTGCTCGTCGTGATCAAATTTATGAAGGAGGCACTTCAAGTGTACCGAGCAACCAAGCGTATCCGCCTGAACCGTTACATGATTCTTCTCGTTAGGGAAGGCATGACCTACTTTCTCGCGTACGTCTGTCGTCCAGATTCGTCCTTCCATTTATTTTACTAAGCTAATGGCGGAGGATTATAAACAGCATCCTGGCCTACGCACTCGTGAACCTGCTTTCTTATCTAGGGATCCTTCCATCGGGCGGCGCATGGGTGTTCTGGAACATAGTAGCAAGCGTGCCTGCGATTACACTCACCCCCCGATTCATTTTGAACTTGCGCAAACTGTATGCGCACGATCTCCAAGGCAGACGTGTGGGCGAGATTGATACGGCGTTTGGTTTCGCATGCGAGTTGACGGTATCTGGCGATGACACTGTTGCGAGCACGATGATGTTTGCTTCGGGTCCTGGGCAGGACGAGGGCGAAGAAATAACGATGGAAGAGAGAGGAAAATAAGTAGTGCTGGTGGTGGTATATAGCGCTGTATTGAAGGTCTGATCTTTGTTCGCAAGCGTCATGGCGCCCTAGCCCCCTACAGTCTTGCATGTTACTACTAGTACTTATGGAAAGCCTAACGGCCGCGCTCCTTTCGGATGCCAAAAAAGGTCAACGACGCTCATAGGACCTCGATCACTCCTAGGGGATTTTTTCAACGACCTCGTGATTCAAACCTCGCATTAGTTACAATCGGATTTCCTAAATTTGTACTTTGTACTCGGGACTTTGTATGTCATGCTTGTGACTTGTGCTCGCGCCCGTACTGGCAGTACCACCTATAACTTTCTACTTCTGCTCGCACTTGTACTAACATCTAAATAATAAAATGAAAGTAATACCTCTAAAAGGTTACCTATAAATGAATGTTTTGTGTCCGTGTAGCATCATTTGCGCAGTTGGTATGTACTGGGGGGCCCATGGCTCATAGAGCCTTGGTGTAAGATCTGTGTGCGAAGAGGGACGCTCGGGCTGTCAGTTCCACACATCTGTCCGTCGGTCGCTCCTCTCCGAAGATGAGAGCAGGGCCATGGGGAACGCCCATGTACAGTGCAGATGGAGGTGGATAAGGGAGGCGGGTTGGGTAGGCGGTTTCGAGCCGGCGAAAGCTCTCGTCAGGGGGCTACCCCTACCCCTACCGCTGCCCTTCCGAGACCGTTTAGGGTACCAGCTTCCGATCTTAAGCCCTATCGAGGGAGTTGGCCAATCCACGTGGTGTCCCGTGTAGGCGGGGGCGCGACCCCGGATAGATCGGTTGCAATTGCGGGTAGAACGAGTGGGAAGGAAGGAGGCTTCCTGCCTGTGCGGTCCCACAGGTCGCTCTGGCGTCTGGGATCCTTTCGGATTCCCACACGCACTTTTTCGCTGCCATGCGGTCCACACGATGGAACCATTCCATCGTGGGATCGCTCTTCGCCATCCGTAAAGGATTCGATGAAGCGACACAGATAAGTAACTTGGTCCGTCCGTGTGGTGCGTCCGTGCCGATGTCCCGATTTGGTAAGTCGCGCCCCGGCTATGTGCACTGTGCACCCGGTCGTCCTTGATCACCTCTGGCATCCATCCGCTCGCATCCTATGGCTCGGGATCGGTCTAGCATCGCCTGTGGACCTGTATGTATCCACTCACCTGGACTCGTCTGATTGGCCTTGGTATGGCTGTTCGCCTGGTGAGTCGCCTTTTTGGCCCGACTGACATCCTTAGGTCACGATTTTATTCGCCCTCGTTGACACGGTGGATCAGCTGATGTGTGGGGCATTTAGGGCGCTTGTGGGGTGCTGTGGATTCCTCAGGTACGTCGCCGTGCGTGCGCTTGCATCGCCTGTACTGACTTCCTTGCCCTCCAGCTAGCATCCTGGTTTCGACTCGCTTCGAGTCGGTACATGCACTGCTCATTGCGGCATCCATCCGGCACCTTTCCCCATCCATCTGGACGCCATCCGCATCGTTTGCGCGTCGCCGTTTGCCCTGGACAGTTCGCTTTTCGCCTTGGACCCCCAACTGGCCTCCTGGCCCTGTAGGTGGAGTTTGCGCCTTCGGATCGCTGCCGTGCGCGTCCAAACTGCTGTGGGGACATCTATTGGTGTTAGGTGAGTTCCCTGCATCGTTTGTAAATGATCCGGCATCCTCGCCGTTTCCCTTTTTGACCATCTCCCCCAGATCACCCTCTAGACCCGTACTTGGATGTTTCACATCCGGCACATCGCCATTGTCGTCGCAACCACGTTGGGCACGCTCTGGAACACTGTATGGACTCTCCAGTATGTCCTCGTCGTGTCCCATTTCAATTCGGTTGGCTAACTTCGCCAGATCGCCTTTATGGCCTTCTAGGTCGGTATACCGACATAGCGCGTTCGTTTCATCGACGGGCTCGTCTCTACCGCCTGTGGGACGTTCCCTGGGACTGGGTAAGTCGCCCGGTACAGCCGTTTCGCTGTCCGGGTCGCTCTGCTCGACTCGAGCCTCCCTACTAGGTGAGTACCCTCTCCCTTTTTGCTCCAATTGTTCGTGTTGACGATCTGACGTGTTTAGCAGGTCCTTTGGTCGATCCATAGCGTCCTCGTCCTGGGTAGATGCTCCTGTCATCGCCGTTTCGGCCGTGGTAGGTCCATTGGCCCGGTTTGTGGGTATTGCCCACCACTCCCCCTCAAGCTCTGCGCTTGGGGGTGTGTACCGATACGCGGGGTTGTCGTCAGGTGGATGAGGTGGTATTGGTGGAGCTTGTGGTGCGTCAGGTACGTCACCGTCGTCCTGCATGGGGTGCTGGTCGACTTCGTTGTCAGCCGCTGCAGTCGATCGCATCTGCGTCGCTGCAAACACCCTCTCCCCCTCAAAACCTTCGTCGTGGGGGTGTCCACCGACCTCTCCGTCTCGTCCTGCGTCCGCGTCTCTGTACGCAACGCCTTCATTCGACTCGTCGAAGGTCTTGCCACCTGGCTCGACCTCAACATCTTTGGGTTGGCGTATTGCGCTGCCATGCGCTTCCTCTCTCATATGAGGTATGTGTACGGCTTCCTCTGCCACATTTGGGGTTTGACCGGGTTTCCTATGCTGTTGTGTTTCGACGCCGTCGTCGCCCAAGTCCTCTGCCACCTCCCTCACCTCCTCAGTCTCGACCCGGCTCGTCGCCTGGTCCACCCGCGCGCTTCCAGCTGCCTCGGGCGGCTCTGTAGGTGCGGCCGCATGACGTTCATCGTCACCCGTTGCGTCAGCAGGGTCTTCCGGTGGTGTTAGGGTCGGTTTGTTGATCAAGCACAGGTCACAAGCATGAAGCATGACATACAAAGTCCCGAGTACAAAGTACAAATTTAGGAAATCCGATTGTAACTAATGCGAGGTTTGAATCACGAGGTCGTTGAAAAAATCCCCTAGGAGTGATCGAGGTCCTATGAGCGTCGTTGACCTTTTTTGGTATCCGAAAGCCTTGAGCGCGGCCGTTAGGCTTTCCATAAGTACCATGCAAGTAGTACTTGTTTAGAGTCAGAACTTACACGGTCAAGACCAAAAATGCGGCATCCAGCTCTCGTTTGGTGGTTATTCGATAGATGGCCCTACTGGCTTAGACTCTGTAGTTGTAGCAACCGTTCTGGTTTTTTTGCGCTCATGACTTAGGAGAAACTTCAGTATTCTTTTGTCGTGCCAGTGTGGCACATATTCTTGTATCTGTTATGTTTTTCTTCAAGGCTGATTCCCTTCAAAGTTTCTGTTACCATGACAGAGCCGTTCAACATGATCATTTTCGGAACTGGCATCCATCAGAAGCTGCCGCCGACTCTCCGAACCACGCCAAGCCTGGTCATTTCTTCAGGCCTGAAGTCTAGCCATTCCACAGTTCCTCGGTTACTCCCCACAGCCAAAGGCGATGCAAGGACGTCGGCCAGGTCTGGTCACCAGACTAACGTTCGCCGTGGCGGACCGAGACCACTCCATTTCTGATCCCATCGAGTTCGGGATGCACTTTGCACGGAACTCCGTGCGATGGTCTGGGGATAATCTAATCCTCATCCAATTGACCCAGAGTCTCACATGCTGGCGTGGCTTGAGCGGCGACATCAGCCTATCTCTATGACAGGCATGAGAACATTCATGGTCTTTCCGTGTGCTCAGGTTCACTTACAGAGATGCCATCCTCTGCAGGTGATATGATTATCGCGGAAGACGGGCATGTATTCACAATTACTGAATCGATCTTTGGCCTAGGTACACGAACGCAATTTGCGACTTACACAAAGCTTGGATTGTGAGGGCACGTTGGTAGTCCATTCTGACAGTGGTTCGTACTGTCGGAATCATCTATTGGAGGGCTCTCAAACAACTGGTGTGAATCATTGAGGTGTGAGTGCTAGGTGAGTGCATGTTCTCGGAGGAGCCGGGGGCTAGACTCAGCTAGTCCGTAATAGTTGTGCCTAGAACTGGTCAAAGGACGGTCCGTTCCCATCATCTACACGGTCCGCATACTTGGACTATCCTTCCTTCCAACAGACAGCTTGTGTCGTGCTTTTACAATGCGTGCCTATGCGTCCGCGATAGGATTGCATAGCTTGACCCTCACGTCATGCGTACAGCACAAATTGACATGATACCTCCCAAGCAGTGGTACGCATATTTCGAGAATAAGCCGTAATGAAAGGCACGCGAATTTACTTAATGGAATCCTCAAATTAGCACTGCGACCACAAGGACCACCTTTTGTGGTCCCAAAAAGATTACTGCCCTGGTGCATAGCTCTCTATCGGTCCCTGGTACGGGTTCAGCTCATTTTCCCTGCTTTTGGGTTTCCGGTTTCCCCGGACCGCTACAATCTCTGCGGAGATAAGTGAATTGCTTATGCTGTCTGGAACCTTGGTAGATCTCCTTGTCTCGCACATTGTGGCGTAAGCTTGGAAGATGAAAACCATGATCTGATCTTCCATATGGAGGTGCGTTTTATATCTCATTGCTTCTTGCGAATCAGATCCTCGTCCGCGGTAAACCGCTAACCCTAACACACGGCTGCCAATCTACAGGTACAAGGGACGGGAAAGGCAACTTTTATTTGATAGATCATGATTCGTCCAAGCTTTGTGCTGAGAACTCACGAGACCATCACTAGAACAGGTAGAATGAACAACCAACAAGTCTTTGTCATAGATTGGCGAGGACTCCGAGGAAAACTTTCCAGCGTACTGAAGATTGAGGTATATAAACCCCTTAATTGATATCGAACACCCCAAGCACTCCAGCCCGCAAGTTCTTACAACCGTTTCATCCTTCTCACTACAATGCGTTTCTTCACCATCGCCTCTGTTCTCTTCACCACTGTTGTCAGTGTGTTTGCCAGCCCAGTTATTGAACGTCAGGCTCCCCAGTCTGTCGCCGTCATTTTGACCGACCTCAGCAGCACTGTTACGCCCCTCGCCAACCAATTGCGTGAGCAGCGCGCCCGCTCATATATCGTGTTTTATTACCTTGCTGACGACTGCAGTCTATGCTACATCTGCAAATGCGACACAGGCGATCCTGACGCCTATCATCGGTGATATCAGCACGGCTGTCACGGGTGCTGTCAGCAGCTTGAACTTGCTTGTTGGGGAGCCTACCGACATAATCATGGCCTCTGTCGATGGTACCACTATTCTGGCCGCATCCGATATCGCCGCGCTGCTTGCTGTCGTTGTTAACGTGCGCTTTTTGTCATGAAATATTTTACCAACTCACCATACCAATAGCTCATCTTCACGGCTATTAATGCGGTCCTCCTCGTGGTCGACCTTTCAATCTACTCCATCATCTACACATTGCTGGCTGCACTCGGGTAAGTATCATTCAGTATTGCGGTACGGAAAAGGAGGTCTGACGGGTTTGTGGTGCACCAGGGAAGTTGTGTTTAGCTTGTTATCCATCGTGCTTTCCTTGGTACTTGGACTCCTCACCCCTCTGCTCCTCCTGCTGGCGCCTGTGCTCTCCATTATCAGTAGCTTGGGTCTCACCAGCCTCCTGAGCGAGCTTCTCGGAGGCTTACTGTGAAATATAATATATCCGCTCGCAACTTGTAGCACCATGTTAAGCTGGGGATGGTAGATGAATAAATGGAAAAAGTACATGGTCGTCTATACCCATTTGAAATCAATTTCGTACACTGGAGATCGAGTCATGCTCAAGACACCTTGGAAGAACAGTATCAAAGAATAGATGATACATAGGAACGACTGTCGGGAGACAATTATAAATCCATACAGGCAGCAACCTTACAAGAACAAGGCAAGCAGGAACGACACGAGTCCATGAAATGACGTGGCCTCGACCCTTCACTTGCCACTCATCTAGCCTTCGACTCTCTCCACAGCTTTCTTTGGAGGCTGTCTCTCCGGATTCTCTGGCATCCTCTAGGTCCAATCCCGGTACTGACACGATCACACTCTCCACCATGTGTGATTTGCAGTCTCAGTGGGAGCCCTGAGATCTTTCGTCTTCTGCAGTGAGATACACTGTTGAATCTAGTGTTGGTAGCCTGTGGTAATGTGGGCCAAATATAGATGGGGCCATGTCGAGGCATTTCATTGTGATTTGTTTGTAGGATATGTAGATGGGGTCGCATAACAATATAAGTACACATGAGCCACCCGCTCTCTACCCACGCTGGCTAATTTGCGCACTCCATCCACCGGCATCAGTCTGCGAAATCTCACCTTCTCATTCTTTCCAGGTTTTATTATTTCACTGAAGTTTCTGACATGGCATCCACACTGCAGCTAGCTCAGGCTGTTACAGACATTCAGCTCAACAACTATGCAGCTCGTGAGTCCAAATTAAATTTGGTGCCTCGTCCATTGATCTCGTTGATCTTCCAAGTCATTACTACCATTGCTGTCGGATATGACTACAGTAAGTGATGCACGCTTGTATGTGTTTCTTCGTTTTACAACTCACAACGTTGGTAGTCCTCACATTCTCAGCCGAGGTATGCCTTGTTTGTTGTCATGATGTGTGAGGAATTTGCCTGGCTCACAATCTTGGCAGGTGCAATACATATGGGTTAGCAAACGTGATTTTTTAGGAGCAACTGTTTATACTCATACGAGTGTAGAACAGGCCCTGGACTCGGGTGTCTACGATCTTCGTTCTCGTGTGTATCGTTCCGATTCCTGACCACCAAGTTACTATACTGTATCAGAGCTAATTGTTTTACCCTCAGGCGCGTTATGTTGGCTTGTGTAACGCCATGTATGTACATTCCTGCTGCGGTACATATTCACTCAATGCTGATTAGTTCGCTAGACTTTGTTCCTTCTGTGTGTTCGAAAATGATACTCCGGGTTCGAAGTCGAGCTAACCCGACTGATCACAGGGGGAAGTTCTTTCCTCCCTGGACCTCCAAAGGTAATCTCTCGTAGCACATGTGATCAGTCTACTAAAAAAATTGAACCGTTGGTAGATGTGTGTACTCGTACCCCATTCTACACTGATCAATGAGATTTCCGCGGACTAATCATCTTTAATCAGTTGTGAGTACATCATCTCAATGTCTACAATGTCCACTCTACTCAAAGACACCACACAGGCGGAATACTTGATGTTCTTTCCCAATGGACTACATCGATTTTCATGGTTGCTGCAGATTGTGAGATTTCGTTTCATTTTCGTTGAGACGGACTACATTGATGAAATCAGTGGTAATGGTTCTCCGCGTACGCGCATTGTACGATCAATCCAGGTTCATCCTTGGTACCCTCCTCATGGTGTACGCCATCGAGGTCATCGCATATTTGATTTTTGGTGTTATGTCCAGCGATTGGTCCATAGCAGGTACGTGAAAATGGCTTCAAATTGTGCGTACTGCCTAATAGGATACGTTCTCTCTCCATCATATAGCGAGTACTGCTCAAGTGCTCAACTTTTCGTTTTGTGTGCTACAAAATACTTCTGCCATCTGGCCCGTGCTTATGATGGATGCTGTCCAGCTCACACTCGGTACATTGATGTGTGTGCTCGTCGTGATCAAATTTATGAGGGAAGCACTTCAAGTGTACCGAGCAACCAAGCATATCCGCTTGAACCGCTATATGGCTCTTCTCTTTAGGGAGGGCATGACCTACTTTCTTGTGTATGTTTCCTTATCCTCCTTCCTTCCATTTCACTGAGCTAGCGGCGGATGATCATAAACAGCATCCTGGCCTACGCACTCGTGAACCTGCTTTCTTATCTAGGGATCCTTCCATCGGGCGGGGCGTGGGTACTCGTGAACGTAGTGCAAACTGTCCCCGCCATTACGCTCACCCCCCGATTTATTTTAAACTTGCGCAAACTGTATGCGCACGATCTCCGAGGCAGACGTGTGGGCGAGATCGATACGGCATTTGGTTTCGTATACGAGTCGACGGTGTCTGGCGATGACACTGTTGTGAGTGCGATGATGTTCGCTTCCGGTCCTGGGCAGAACGAGGGCGAAGAAATATCGATGGAAGAAAGAGGAAAATAAGTAACTCCGGTGGTGGTATGTAGCGCTGTAAGGTCTGATCTTTGTTCCCGAGCGTCGTCGTGCTACGGTCTTATATATTACTTACTGATTTAGAGCGTAGCTCGGTGAATTATGATTATCGGGTTTCCTTTGCACACTAATTAGCCCACCGTGTTTAGTAACCGCAGCACGACTAGTACTCGCCGCTTAAGGCTGCTTTCCCAGTTGAGTGTATGAGATTCCATTCAGTCCATATTCATACCTTCTATAGATTGTCCTCAACTCTCGGGTTATGACAGCGTTTGGCGCAGCGGAGAACTTGACAAGACCGTGGCTCAACCAACAACACAGAAAAAAAGTGCGTGCTCGAATAGCTTGCTTGCATCCTGAGCCACCCACTAATTCCATGAACTGAGAAAGCTCACTGGCATGCAGATTACAATCTCGGTACTGCGAGCACTGCGGCCGTGGCACGTATCACCAATCTCTGTATATCTAATATTCATAGGTGATCCAGAATCAACATCCACATTAACAGGTGTGCCACCATTGAGCATTCCGACGAGTACACTCGGTAGACCCATCCTTCGTCATGTGCATACATTGACCACGATCATGCGAATAACAATACTGATAACAACGGAACGTCCACTGCCAGGAACCAATCACACGCTCCCTATACTCGTGGACTGATTAGCACCTCGAAAAACCATCACCTTCGTCGCCTCCCAGGTTCCCTACATGTTAAATCATGTTCGCGACGACTGAACTGCCTTTGGAATATGTCAAACCAACCTGATGTGTAGATGGGCTCAATGCCAGTTCTGCGCCCCGTTCTGCGCGCCTCTCCTCAGCCACTCCAATAATGTCCGTCGCGTCGACGCAGTAAATTGCTGAATCGCCCAGGATGTACGTTCTTGCATTCAAATTGGCGAGTAACGTGTTGTAATAAAGCGAGGAGAGCGGGATAGCAACGAGACAGTACATGAAATTCGAGGGAAAGATGCGCACCTACATATCACGTCACGCTCAGTTTTCCGTTGGAATGGATGAAAGAAAACACTCGACAAATGCGCCTGAGCATGTCACATACAAAAATGACCGTCAAGATGGCGAAAAGGGAAGTCCAGGTGCCGCTCATGATCGCAAAAGCCATGAGGCGGTGTAGCAGTTTTGCGGTGCTTATAGGTGTGCAAGGTCAGGTCGCACCAGACGGGAAAGAGATGTTCACTTGCCTTTTGTATCTGATAGGGGGCTGCGTGCGGTAAAGTAAAAATGTCAGAGAGATTGATATCAAAATATCGACTCCTGCGGCCACAGAGCAGTAGGATGTAATTACGTCCTATGGTTGGATCCTAAGTTTTTCTGCCTCTGAAATCACAAAATACCTTTACGTCGAAGAAAGGATCACCCAGTGTGGTGAGCTCTACAACCTGCACGCTGGAAGTGGATCAAAAAAAGGTATTGTGCTAGTGTAAAGAGAACAAACTAACCCATCCGAACTGTAAAGCGATTTCGCTACATACACTGGAGTTGCATCAAGACCTACTGCTATGGATGGCACTCGTGAAGCTTACAGAGAGAAGCCGCTAGAATTTGGAACAAAACTATTAGCATTGATAACCTCACAGATCTGCTCGGGTTCACCAAGTTGGTAGATTGCTAAGGGAATCTCCATCATGGAACTTAATTGAGACTTGAGATGGATGAAATTATAGACTACCTACCCATAGAAGTGGCACCATAATCTTCTTCCGACTGACTGAATGGCCATCAAAGAGGAGAAATGAACTTGGAAGAGTAGACATACATATGTAGATTCGATAGATGAAAAAGCCTTGCGTGGGTAACGAGACTACAGTCTAGACGGTGTCAGCTACCGTGTTCCAGAAACAAGAACAAATTATTACCGTGAAAAGAAAACTTAACTATGACTGGTGAGTAATCTTCCTACAGGGGTTGTGAAATGCACCTACAACAAGTTCACTGGATGGAGAGTCAAGAAAACAGGAAAGACATTTCAACAATGGCAACTCACGGAATGGGATAAAGAAATCCTGACGAGTTCAGCAGGCCACTCTGAATATATTTATATGCTGTATGGGATGGCAAGATAAACGAGGCATTCGGATGCTGCACACGACGAAAAACGAACAACCACTAATAGACAGAGCTTGATGGACTGTGTTGAGCGTCCTGTCGAGAGGTTTCAGAGGCATTTACGAGTTGAAGGAACAGCCGAGTTAGTTACCATAGAGTCGCTACCTGGAAAACGCATTAGATTGCACCAAAACTGCCTAGAAATTACTTACATAAATCTTCAAACGTAAACGGTCTTGCTGGTAACTGGAAAGCTAAAGATGTATGATAGAAAGCTCAAGTTAGCTGGAGACATACTGAGTAAAATAGAAAAACCTGATTGAGCGGCAAAAACGCTGTCTATTCAATCACTAGTCCACACGTCGAGCAAGACGGCACTCACGTTTGCATGCATACCACACCGTATAACGCGGTTGATATGATAGCAGAGAAGTAGATTGGTCCATACAGCGACCCAAAGGATGGGGTGGCCGACATGGGGTGTTTGTCTAGCTTTGTTTCGAAGCCAAGCTCTTATACGTGACTAACGGACCTGGGCGTAAGCACGATATGCCCCATCTGGATCGGCGTATCAGAATATGATGGATCGCACTGGCATAGCGACTCCGTTAAAGCGAGGACATCGGATTGAGGCTAAGCTTGGCAATTAGTCTGGTCCCCGAATAGAATCAACCCGCGGAGCGCCGTAAAGAGCGCAGGAGCCTGGCAGTAAATTAGGCCTGTCAGGTCCCACGATGAAGTTTAATTGGCTACTCACACTCCCGTCACCAGAGTTACATAGGTCCAAATTATTGATGACAAATTGCCAAACGGGCCGGGAGTCCCGGGATTCCCGGACACAATCACTAGCAGATCAGATTCAACCACAGTCACACCTAATTCTGGTTTCTGCTAATTAGAACAAGTCCTGAGCGGAGCAATATATATAGCACTGATAGACAAATCAACAACCAACGTTTCAACTTTAATCCATACTGGAGATGCGACTCGTAACCCGACCGTGTCAAAACGCCCTCATGCTCATCCCCACCTCCGCCGGAGCCCGACTCGGACACCTTCATTGGCATGTTGCCTGCCGGCAAATGCGTCTGACTTTGCGCCGTCACCCTCACCTTGACGCGGATCTCTACCACACTCGCTGGCGCGAGAAATAAATAAAGGGTCGCTTCGGTGATGACAAAATATTACAGTATCAGGCTTTTGGAATAACGGTCCGAGCGGACGTACGGCAATCCATGGAATAGAGTCTAACCAGATCAACCTCTTTGATCAAGAAAACAATGTCTCCGTTATTGAGTATGCCACCATTGGCCATTCCGACATCATACACGTACACTGGCAAGTGGACGGGCCATGCTTCGTCACGTGCATACATTGACCATAATCGATGGGATGTCCGTTCCGAGCAACCAATCTGAGTTACACGCTCTCCCCGCCCATGGACTGATCACCATTTTGAAAAACCATCACCTCGGTCATTTTCGAGGTTCCCTACATTGACGATCAAGTTGAGTTCACAATGACCGGACCTACTTGGATTGCGTCATACCAACCTGATGCACGGACGACCCTAATGCCAGTTCCACATCCCGTTCATAGTGCCCGTTCTCTGCCCGCCCGATAGAATCCGTCATGTCAACGCAGTATAATGACGGATCGCTCTGGAGGGACGTTCTTGCATTCAAATTGGCGAGCAGTGTGTTGCAATAAAGTGAGGAGAGCGGGATGGCGACGAGGCTAGACATGAAAGACGAGCGCCTGTATATCATGTTTAGCTTTTGGAATGAGTTTTAAAATTGGCTCAACGCGTGTGCGTGAGCCCGTCACATACGAAGATGGCTGTCAGGATGGCAAAGAGGGAGGTCCAGGTACCACTCATGATCGCGAAAGCCATGAGACGGTGAAGGAGCTTTGCAGTGCTTATAAGTGTGCAGAGTCAGGTCACAAGTAAGGGTAAGAGTTGTTCACTCACCTTTTGTATTTGATAGGTGGCTGCATGCGGTAAAGTAGGAGTATCAAGGCGATTGATATCAATATATCCACTCCCGCAGTCACAGAGCAGTAGGACGTGAGTACATCCTGTGATCTAACACTAAGTTTTTCTCTGAATGTCACAGAATACTCTTACGTCAAAAAAGGATCACCCAATGTAGTCATGTCCACAACCTGGAGTCTGGACACTGGATGGGGGTGGAAACAAGTATGGGTTTAAGCCAAGAATCAAACTCACCCGTCCGAACTGTAAAGTGATTTTGCTGTATACACTAGAGTCACATTCATCAGCATCCGCTGAAATGAATGGCACCAACGAGCATACACAAAGAGGCCACTGAAATTAGAACCGTCAGTATCAATAAAGTCAGAAATGGTGGACCCCACCAAGTTGATAGATTGCTGGAGGAATCCGCATCGGGTTTTTATTGAAGACTCGGGCTGGAAATGGACTAGACAACCTACCCATAAAAGTGGCACTATCATCATCTCCCGGCTGACTGCATAGCCATCAAAGAGGATAAATTGATTGGAAGAGTAAACGTACATATGTAGATTCGGTGGATGAAAAAGCCTTGCGTTTAATGAGACTAAAACCTGGATGGTGTCAGCCCGCTTTTTCGAGGAACAAAAACAAAATATTTACCGTGGAAAGAAAATTTAACTATAACTGGTGAGCAATTTTCGTACAGGAGAAGTGCAGGCGCCTACGACAAGTTCACTGGATAGATGATCAGGAGAAGAAAGCAGGTGTGTCAACGATGGAAAATCACGGAGTGAATTGAAGATATCCCGATGAGCTTAGTAGGCCGTTGCGAATGTATTTATATGCTATAGGGGACGGCAAGATAAACGAGATATTCCGAAAAATGCGCATGACGAAAAACGAACAACCAGCAATAGACAGAGCTTCGTGAATTGTGTTGAGTGTCCTGCCGAGAAGCTTCAGAGGCATTTGCTAGGTGAAGGAGCAACCGAGTCACCATAGAGTCGCTACCTGGGAAATCCGTTACATAACACCAACCTTGCTTTGGAATTACCTACGAAAATCTTCAAACGAAGACAGTCTTGCTGGTAACTGGAGAGACAACGATGCATGATCAAACAGTCCAGTTAGTTGGAGACATACTGAGTGAAGTAGAAAAACCTGATCGAGTGACAAAAAAACTGTCTATTCAATCACTAGTACGCACATCGAGCAAGAGGATACTCACGTTTGCATGCATACCACACTGTATAACGCGGCTGACATGACAGCAGAGAAGTAGATTGGTCCCTACAGCAGCCCCATGGATGGGGTGGCCGACATGGGGTGTTTGTCTAGCGTTGTTTCGATGCCAGCTCTTATACGTGACTACTAACGGATCAGGGTGTAATCACGATACGCTCAGCATTCCCCATTAGGATTGGTGTATCAGAATATGATGGGTTACATCGCTGGTATAGCCATTTCAAGCGCGAAGACAATGGTAGGTTGCCGCACAGAATAGATCCCCGCGGAGCGCTGTGAAGGGTGTGAGGAGCGGTCCTTTGAAAGGTTAGAAAGGCGACATGATCACATGGATACCCGATTGTCTCACTGAGCTCGAGGTTCCTTACTTCGTTGTAGTCTCCGTTATCACCTGATCTCTGCGCACTGTTGTCACGTTCCTGCACTGCATTCACCATCGACGGGCTCTCATGAGCTAGAGCATTTCGGTTACAGGTCATCCGAGGATCAAGGAAGACTGTGTGCACTGCCTGACTATATCAGAATTACCTGTGAGTCCTGCAGTCCTTGTCTGAGAATTGATGGAGCAGATAACGAGACCATGACGACGCAACACTCTGAGGGCATGAGAGCAAGTTGTCAAAGGAGATACGGGTGCATTGTCCGTTGGCGGTGCAGTGTCAGGAGTCGGGGTCACGTGGAGCCAAGTGTTACTAGCAAAGTCGAACGCTAGATGCATATTGAACACTAAATGGTAGTATGTATTCCGAATGTCCTCGTAATGGTGTTGCTTGTTTTCTGATATTCGCCGGCAGACAGGTAGTTTGATTTTGCTACACTGGTAGGGTTACAATTGCGTTATCCACCCAGTGGGACAGCATGACTCGAGCATACGACGGATTTGGCCAGGTGGTGAAACCTGCTCGCGCTACTAGTACCTGGCAGGTGGCGGCGAGTCGTGAGAACGGCATGCATGAATGTGACCGGTTGAGCCAATCCAAGGGCGAGCGTGCGTGGCATAGTATATTTATTGGGATGACCACTTGGATCGATCAGTCCTCTCTTTCTCCTTCTTCACTATGCGTAAGGAATCTGGTATGTGAGCGGAGCGTGTCTGACGGTGTGCTCCAGGTCTCATCATCCGCGACGACCCCGCCGCCGTCGGTGACTACATCGCTACCTACATCGCAGAGCGGTTCGTGCCCCCCCCCTCTGATCCACGTCCGCCCGCCCTCACGCCCCTCTGTAGTATAAACGACTTTGCACCCACCGCCGACAAGCCATTCGTCCTTGGTCTCCCCACCGGTTCATCCCCGATCCCGACGTACAAGCGACTGATCCAGTTTGTCAAGGCGGGAAAGCTCTCGTCCGTCCTTTGTCTTATCTCCCTACCGCGCGCGTCCATGACGAAAGAGCAGCTTCAAGCATGTCGTCACCTTCAACATGGACGAGTACGTCGGACTGCCAAAAGACCACTCCGAGTCGTATCACACCTTTATGTTCCGCGAGTTCTTTTCGCACAGTACGTCTTGAGCTTATCGTCGCTGCCCTTCCGTCCTCACCTGGCTGCCAAGTCGATATCCCCCCCTCGCAGGTGCATATACTCGACGGCAATGCGCCCGATCTCGTCGCAGAATGCGACGCCTATGAGGCAGCCATCAAAGCGTACGGCGGTATCGACCTCTTTCTCGGTGGTATCGGGGAGGACGGTCACATCGCCTTTAACGAGCCCGGTGCGTCCCGGAGTGGTCCTCCCATATCACGTAACGGTGACAACGTTATTTCCCCGCAGGTTCCTCGCTTGCGTCCCGCACCCGGATTAAAACACTCGCCTACGACACCATTCTCGCCAACGCGCGCTTCTTCGACAATGAGGTCTCCAAGGTCCCACGGATGGCGCTCACTGTCGGTGTCGCCACCGTGCTCGACTCGCGCGAGGTCGTCGTCGTCGTCACTGGTCTGCGCAAGAGTCTTGCGCTAAGCAAAGCTATCGGTGCGTGTCGCTGTCAATGTATGCGCAGGTACTGACCCCGAATAGAGGAGGGTGTGAACCATTTGGTGTGTTTCTGGTGCTGTTGGGTGTTTGACTGCTCAATGGTATGACAGTGGACGCTCTCGGCGCTGCAACTCCACCCCCGGTCACTGATCGTCGTCGACGAGGACGCCACTGCGGGTACGCCCGTCGTCTCTTTGTACGATTCTGCCTGATTTTGTTCCTAGAACTCCACGTCAAGACGGTCAAGTACTTTAAATCGATCGAGTTCGTCCAAGAGCAGGTCGAAAAGGCCAAGAAGCAGCTCGAGGACAAGGGTGAGGAGGGCGTACAAGTCGGGAGTATGGAGTAACGTCTCTTCTTTCCTGCGTACTGTATGTTGTTTAGAGCGCTACCTCTCATCACGTGATGAGAGGCAATCACGCCATCGAGCACGCCATCGTCCAAGGGAGAATATAAGACGTGCACTTGACAGCCCTCCTTGCCCTCCCCCTTCTTCTTCCGATTGCCCCATCGATTTCACCGCAGAGCCCCATATATCAAGTTGCTCAACAATCCAGTGGCCCATAAGGACACCGAAGCTGGGTCACACCGAATCAGCCGATGCTTCTCCCTGAATGTATGCTCGCACGATGACTAGGATTCGTAGACATGCCCGGCTATCGCGGCGCCCGCCACTTTTTTGCGTGCACTTGCGCCGGCTCGCCTTCATCGACACTCCCGGGTTCACTTGTGCTTCTCTCGCTCGTCTAGCATGCACCGATTCAGACTCCGCATGCCCTGCCGAATTCTATCAGCGTCCTGTCTGATCCGACCCGCGGTCATATCGACTCGTGACTCCAATCTGGGTCACTGTTTTACTCTCGTGTGAGTTCTCTCCACTGCTGTCTCGGTAACCGTCTTGTTCCGAACGTGTTCGCTTGCTGTTTCGGGCACTTTTTTGAGTTGGCATCGGCGGTCTTGTGATTCTTTTGACGTGTTTTGTTTGCCACTTTCACTTGAATGTGTACGTGTTTTGCATGTTCCGTCTCCCTATAAAAATTTGCCTTTTTTTCTGCCAATCTGCAAGTCTCCCTTCCCTAAGCCCTTTTTCAAGAGCATGTCTGCACCCTCGATCTCGTACACATCCAGTTTCTCTGACTCGTCGGGACGGTCGGGTACCAGTACCCCGTCCTCTGAGTTTGTGCCTTCTAAGCTATATCTCCTTCCTCCACACTTTATTGACGACGTCCGCCTCAAGATGTTTGCGTCCAGGCTGGACAAGGGCTATGGTGACAAGATTCTGTTGTCTGCTGCGCACGCGGCGCCGTTTGACATGAAGGAGTTGGAGGCGACGATGGTGCGCCTCGGTGAGGCCATCCCTGATGTGTCCACGACAGACAAGCAGTGGGTAAAGGTCCCCGAAGGTAAACCGTCTCGCATTGCCCTCACGGCAGCCTAAACATGTATTATGCCCAGGCGACACATTCTACCTCGTCGACGGTTCACCCCTCCCGCTTGGGCAGGTATCATCTGTGGACGAATTCGTCGAGTCGTACCAGCACGTCATTTTGGTGAGTCTCTGCCGTCCAGAGGAATGAACACACCTCAACCTTCATATCCTGAATCAGACATCCCCTGCAGAGGCTCTCAACATCTTTTCCTCTGTCGGCCTCCGCGTCATTTTTTCCGTTTCCTCTGCTCACGCTGATGCTGACGCCGCGGCCCGCAACCCCCCACCGCCCATGCCCGCGCTCGGTGGTGGCCGCGCAACACTCTACCTCCTTGAGCGCCCACAAGCGTCATTCCCCCCACTCCCCACGCATGCGCCATTTGGTGTGCCGACGCCGGACGACTGGCGCACGTTGTGGGCAGCATGGGACCTCGTCACGCTCGGGATGATCCCCCCAGGAATGCTCCACCAGAAACCGATCGATCTGAGGCACAAGTGTTTGTTTTACATTGGGCATATTCCAACGTCAGTCTAGCCTTGCGCTCCCGTCGTGTGTACACTGACGCCGAGCAGATTCTTGGACATGTTAATGAGCAGGGCATTGGACGAGCCTCATACAGAGCCAACATATTTCACAGAGATATTTGAGGTGGGTCGTACGTGTGTAGGGCAGGGATAGGCTGGATCTAAACGCACCGCACCGGTCGATTGTAGCGCGGTATCGATCCCCACGTGGACGATCCTGCAGAATGCCACGTCAGTTCATTCCATTTCCTACTACGATCGCCTCACCGAGACTGACACGCGCGCGAGACAGCGCCACTCAGAGGTCCCAGAAAAGGACGAAGACTGGCCAACGCTCGGGAGCGTCCTCGCCTTCCGCGACCGTGTACGTACACGTGTCATGCGGCTGTACGACGACGTCGCAGCGGGGCGACGGACCCTCACGCGGCACGTTGCCCGGATGCTGGCGATGACGCTCGAGCATGAGGGATGGCATGTCGAGGTACGTCGCGTCTGTTGCGTTTCGTTACCGTCGTGACATGTAACATATCCATATCGTGCTCGCTGTTTTGTGTAGACGCTGTTGTATATGCTCATACAGCGCGCTGGGACGGGGACGCTTCCGCCTCCTGGGTTTGCGCCTCCGCCGTGGGACGCGCTCGTAGCTGCATGGGACGCCTCTGTGCGCTCACCGTATACGCCTACCGTCACGCTTGGTCCAGCTACGATCACCCTCGGGCACAATGACTGCGAGGGAGACGACCTCGATCCCGCGATGGCACACGACGTCGCCGGGCACACATTTGGATGGGACAATGAGAGCCCTCAACGAGCGGTCACTGTAGGCTGCGTACGCATGGCATGGCAGCCCATCACCAACGCTGAATACCTCGCCTTTTGGAAGAAAGCTGAGAGAGACGAAGACGGGGCTGAGTTCCCTGCAAGCTGGGTGTCGACCGACATGGACGTCCACGTACGTACGGTGTACGGCCCCGTGTCGATGGCCGTCGCACAGCACTGGCCCGTGTTGGCATCGTACGATGCACTGGCGGCGTACGCCCGCGCTTGTGGCGGTCGACTCCCGACCGAGGCGGAGTTGCGCCTCTTTTTGGATACGTACGATCTAGGGCACGTCGGTGGGACCAACGTCGGGTTTAGACACTGGCACCCCGTTCCGTGAGTACTCCCGGGTTGTATCATCTTTTTGTTTGACTTATCCCTGCACATAGTGCCACGACAGGTTTGGACAAGGACGATCCCAAAGGAAGCAACGGCGGGATTTGGGAATGGACTTCGACAGGCTTTGCGACGCACCCGGGTTTGTTCCCAACGACTCATTTTCCGGGATACTCGACCGACTTCTTTGACGGGCGGCATCAGGTCGTGCTTGGATCATCGTATGCGACGATGCCGCGCCTTGCGGAGCGGCGGACGGTGCGCAACTTTTATCAGCGGAATTATCCGTATGCGTGGGTTGGTGGACGCGTGGTGTATGATGTGTAAAGTGTTGCCGTTTTTGAAGTTATACCCATCTGTGTACCACCATTGGTCCAATTGGTAGTCATACTACTAGTCACCGTGCTAGAAGGGCTTCCTGGCCCTGTCATAAAATCTACCAACGAGTGCGACCTTGCACCTCAAATCAATCAATCAGCCCCCACCCAACGGCCGATCAACAAAGAGGCGTCTGCGCCCACCGTCTTATCAACGTCCTCCAACTCGGAATGACTTGCGCTCCAAGTCTCTTCCCGTACACTATCACGTACGCAGGACGCACCGCGTTGTCGTCATATATCACGGTCTCTGTTACGTTCGTTAATCTATAGGTCATCAGAAAGTGAGTGAGTGCGCATCGACAGACCTGGGTTCACTAGATCCGACTCGGGTCCAGGCTCTGCTTCGACCTATAAAAGGAAACGCTCCGTTGGCGCCCGAAACTTGTCTCCCGAGGGGGTAACATCGTTGGCGTACCGAATTGTACTCGCGCGACAAAGGGACGATCTCGGGTGCATTTCGGTGCGTCTTGAACGCGTTGCCGGTCACGACCCGGTTGACGAGCATGACGCGTAGCGAATTCGAAGGGCTGTGAGCAAGGTTACAGACATATTCGTCCGCCTCTGTCATGGGTGAAGAAGAGAAAAAAGGGTATGAGCATGACGAGGATGGGATGCAGCACGTACTCGACGAACAGGGCGTGAGATAAATGCCATTTCCGTACCTGAGTTTTAACCAAGGGATGAACAGTGCAGAGCACACGAGTGCAGGTTGACGTACCGCTTGAATGCATTCTTTGTTCCTTGGTGCCATCTGAGTGGGGAGTGCGCGGGAAATGAGGGGGGAGAAAGAGCTCACCGCACTTGTCCACAGCAAAGGAGGTGCGTAGGATTGAGCAAAGAGAACACCGCTTGCGCAGGCATAGCAATACGGTTGACGATGATTCGCCCAGCATGCATGCACGATTCGTACCATGGAACAAGAACTTTTCATTTCCTCGACCATCTTTGGCATGCATGGCGGTCTGCACCTTGGCCCTGAATGGAGCACGTTTAACGACGTGATGTGTTCGAGTGCATTGAAAGAAAAAAAGGTAATCATGATACCTGTAGGCGAGATAGGGCCGCAGAGCGTGTTCTGGCCATTTTACCTCGAAGATAAACTGGACTTGCGGCCGGTATTTTTCGCAGCGAGACCAATTCTTGGCGAAAAGGTGCTCTACTAATATCTTACAGACTGAATCAGCGTCTCTTTGTAGCGAGCACCACGTACGCTCAGCGAAAATGAAACCATTCCTTTCGACCTGGACCAGCCGTCGACGAGGTGCGTTGAAAGGATATTCGAAAGAGTTCTTGTTAGCGTACGCTCGTATTTCCTTATGAAGAGCGACGACCATCGCTTCAACCTAGTTTGACCTTGTCGTGAGTTGACAGCGGGGAGAAACGGACTGGATTTTGAAAGAAATCCTAGTTATACCCTGCCCGTGGCGTTTCGCAGATCTTGTAGTAGCCCCATGCCCTGCACTGCCCTGCGGACACGCCGTGTGCGTTCCGGTGCCCGGTGGTATTATTTGGGATAAAGGCGAACGTGTGCTTT
This sequence comes from Hemileccinum impolitum, assembly GCA_003316335.1. Lineage (NCBI taxonomy): Eukaryota > Fungi > Basidiomycota > Agaricomycetes > Boletales > Boletaceae > Hemileccinum > Hemileccinum impolitum. The sequence goes on along the minus strand of QFEQ01000108.1, from coordinate 230,075 downwards.
ATCCACACTCCTTGGTTCCGTCATTGTCGGTGATGAACCTATGACGAGTCAGCCTCAGGCCTCAGGGGTTAGTACCCCAACTGAAGATCTGATCTGAGATCTGACGGCCCCGCCGGAAGCCGCAAAGCTGGTACTGCTTTCTCCTATTCACAGCCAAGATGAATCGATTGAAAGCCTTGCGTAGACAACTTGACTTTGACTGGAAGATGGATCCCAACCTGCAAGAAGAATATTTAGCTTACTAGTAGAACGAGCCGTGGCAAATGCCAGGTGGCGGTGTATAATTGGCCAGAGGGGGTGGCGAGCCGAGAAGCCGCAAGGGGTGTCATGTCACAATCGGAGTTTCAACAGATGTCGCTCGGCACGGCCTGACGACCAATCGAGACGAGTCGGCAGTGTTTATTGTACTGAAAGTCCGCCGCCAACTCCCTTGCGGCTTCTCGGCTCGCCCTCCAGCTCCCGACCCCCTGGCAGTGGGGATGACATAATGATCAATATTGCAGATCATGGACAGCATTTTTCCCCCACGACTAACGCCTGGGCTATATTTGGCCAATCGCGCTGCGGCTTTTGGTCCTCGGGCGGCTTCCCAAGGGCCAAATGGTGATTTTCAGGTCTTCAATGGGCGCCTTCTTGCCTGTCGTCCCACCTTGCGCTCTACACCAATTCCAGAACCCGCTGCGTCGCCCCGACCCCACAGTACATCGTTGTCGACATATTTCCGCATCCCCCAACAGTTTAGCTCTGACTCTGCACTCAGGCGCCAAATTTATATATTCATCGTAAGCGCTTTATTGTGTAGCAACTTGTCTACAATCGTTCAGCCAAGTAAGTGCACACCACCACCTTCCCTCCTTTTTCGATCTAGGAGTATCTGCCCCAATCATGTTCCTCTTCACCTCCATGTTTCAGCCGTACTTCTTTCTTTCTTTCTTTTGAGTTCTGATCGCTCAATTTTACCACTGTCCTCATCTGTTACTACTTGCTCCTGCACACAATATCCTTCCGCCTGCCTTCCATTCGGGGTCGTCTTTTCCTCTCCCTTTCGTCATCTAATCATTGTCTGAACTCTCGCTCCCAGTCACTACTCCTGCCTGCTTTTCCCCCCGTACTGTTGATCTTCACCTCCAGCCAATACCCCACGTTTCTCGTCTTCATACGTTCTCTGCTCTGTCCTTAGTGAGTTAATTGAACTTTCTGGTGTCGATCTCTTATCTGCTCTTCTTCCCGCGCCAGTCTCGTCTCGGTCTTCCATTCTCCGCAATTCTTGTACTCTAAATTGCCTCCTTATCTGACACGTTCTACCCTTACTCGTCTATCGTATTTGAATCCGTCTCCCCGTCGCTTTCGCCTCGGCCCATCTGATTGAGATCGATCCAACCTCGCCCCTACTTTCCCCTCGCCTTCCTGCCCGCTGCCCTTTGCTATCGCCCCTTGTATCTCATAGTCCCTCCCAATATTCGCCCATCTCGCATCAATTGTCTGAATTCTGTCTTGTCTCCTCACGCCACCGAGAATAGCCTTGTTCCATCAAGCAGTTTTTCTCGCCCTTTCGTCCCACATTTCCGACTCTCGCCTCATCACCGGCATCTCATCTGTATTATCCCCACTCTTCTCCACTCCGATTTTCCGTCCAGCCGCTTCATTTGGTAGCATTTTCATCCGAATATCTCCAATGAGTCAGAACAGCTCTGACAAGGATAATGTCACCTTCCAACTCACGGGTATGATTCCACTGACTACCGGTGGCCGACATGTTAACGCACGCACGTTGCTTTATGTAGTTTCTCGCTTGGCTCTCTCGTCCCAGCACCGTGACCCAAAGCAAGACATCCGCGTCGTTGTCCGTGTCAGCGATGTGTCTAAAATATCATGTTCTGGAAAACAACAATCTTGGCCTTATTCGAAAGTGAAAGTGACATGGAGCCATCCGTTTCTCTTGTAAGTCTCACAATGTACTTTATGGCTATCTTTTCCCATCCTTTTCCAGCACTGCGCCCCCCACCGCTACTGTTGCAATCACCGTATGCACACTTCCAGAGCAGCTTACCCATGAATGGGACAAACAACCACTGGGCGATCCGATAGTTACAGATGTAGCTAGCTTGTTGGAGTCTGGCGATAAGCGGAAACGTAGGCTCTACTTTTATCTCTCTAACTTTACTGCTCATAGCGTTTCAGTCGATGTGCCTGGGCTACCTGTTGGTTCTGCAAATCTATCCATGATATGCAAGCCCTGTGACGTGCTGGTGCGCTCTACATTATATATTAGTTTGAAAATGACCAAATATGTGTTTCAGGTCGTACTAGATGGGCATGACTGCGCGTCAGCTCTCCGAAAATATCATTCACGGCTCTATGCGTTACGAAAGCAGTTAAGAAATGAGCCTTGTATGTCCACACAAGTTGAGCTGGGACTAACAAGGTTGGATCTCTGCCCTTCGGGCCATCCAAATCACACGAGCACTTTGAATGATCTTGCCTATTCCTTCGAACTTCTATATGATCAGAAGGGCAATATCTCAGACCTCAACAAAGCCATCGAGATCTTCGAGACTAGGCTTAAACTTTGTCCATTGGGCCATCCAGAGCATGCTAGTGCTCTGAGAGGACTTGCAACTTCTTTGCGAAAACATTTTCGCATCCAAAAAAATAAAGCAGATCTGGAGAGGATCTTATACATGGAGGAAATACATCTGGGTCTATGTGAAGTAGACCAACCAGATTATGAAAAAGCTCTTGGGAGACTTGCGTCAGCCTTGAAGGAGCGGTATTACATTCAAGGCAATCAAGGAGATATGACAGATCTGAATAGGGCTATCAAAATGGAGGAAGAGAGGCTGGATCTTTGTCCATATGGTCATCCACACCATGGTGAAGCTCTTGGAAACCTTGCAATCTCTTTGGGTGCACGTTATCGCAAGCAGGGTAATCTCACTGATCTTGACAGAGCCATTGATCTCGAACAGAAGAAACTTGAGCTTCGTCCACCAGGTCATAGAAGCCATGGACTGACTCTCCAGAATCTTGCGTCGGTACTAAAGGATCGGTACAAGAAGAAGAAGGACCCTTCTGATCTGATCAAGGCCATTAGGTTGTCGAAGGAGGCATTGGAGTCCTTCCCACCCCAGCACAGTAATTTTGCCTTCATTGCTAGTGAACTGGCTGCAACTATCCTCCTTCCATTCAAGCCCTCGAAGAAGTATCGCCCTTCTACTCCTAGTCAACTGCTTCCCTCACTGGATGACGCTTTTAAAATCTACGGGAAATTGAAGAGTTGTGTTCCGGCAGTTTCACTGGACCTATGGGAGGCAACCCGGTCTTGGGTAAAGAATGCCGAAACACATGACCACCCCTCGGTGTTGGAGGCTTATCAAACATCGCTCAGTACACTGGACCACTTCACCTCTTTCACCTCTTCTCTCGATTCTCGACATGAGACAATGCAAGCAAGGGTGGCTGATTTAGCCAACCATGCATTCTCATGTGCTACAAGGAAGGGTAACTTCCAGATGGCTATCGAACTACTCGAGCAAGGTCGAGGAATCCTGTGGAGTCAACTTGCCCGTTGTGACACTCCCGTGACCGCGTTGCAGAGTATGGGAGATGAAGGACGCAAACTCGGGGAACAATATGTGGAACTGAGCGCGGACATCCGGAAGCATGCTGAAGGGAGTGGAGACAAAGGGATGGATGCATACTGGCGGGTTCTGCATGAATGGCAATCTGTCGTGGACAAGATCCGCCGTGTTGATGGGTTTTCGCGATTCTTGTTACCTCCCCGCTTCAAAGACCTCGAACAAGCAGCCGAAGACGGGCCCATCATCATCGCAAACGCAAGTGAACATGCCTGTGACGCCGTCATTGTTCTCCGCACTGGCCCACCTGTCCACGTTCCCCTTCCAAATTGCTCGCTCGACGATGTCATCCAACTATGTTCAGATTTATCGGAACTCACTCATGACCCGCATGCATATGACGACAACAGGGAGTTCTATGTCAAGAAAATACTACGGGACTTGTGGTCATCCGTGGTTAAACCGATCGCCGACACCCTCCAAAACGACATCCGGCTCCCTCTGGGCTCCCGGATCTGGTGGTGTCCGACGTCAAAATTCACTATCCTCCCATTCCATGCTGCAGGTCCGCATCGAAAAGGGCAGAAGAATCTGATGGACCTCTACGTCTCTTCATACGCGCCCTCTCTCTCCGCTCTCATTCGTGTGCGCGACCGCGTTCGTTCTCAGCGCAAGGCTCGCGACGCCTCCGGAATCACGAACGTGGTTTCGTTTGCGGCCGTTGGCCAGTCTCAGCCGAGCGCGGACACACAATTGAGTGAGCTACCAGAGGTGGAGCGCGAAATTGACAAGATTCGTAACGAGACCTGTATGCCACCAACCGTGACATTCGACACCGTCTCTGGCGCCGCAGCCACCATCAATGGCGCTGTCCAGGCATTCCGCGATCACCGCTGGATACACCTTGCCTGTCACGGGGCGCAGCACCTGGAGAAGCCGTTCGAGTCGTGGTTCGCGATGGGCGATGGAAAGCTCACGCTGATGCACATCATCAAGGAGCGGTACATGAATTCCGAGTTTGCGTTCTTGTCTGCGTGTCATACCGCGGTCGGGGACAAGTCGACGCCGGACGAGGTGCTGCATCTCGCGGCTGGGATGCAGTTTGCGGGGTTCAATGGGGTGATTGGGACGTTGTGGAGGGTGGATGATGCGGTCGCGCATCAGGTGGTCACTCGGTTTTACACGGAGATGTTCAGACGCCCAGACATTGATTTCCAGCATGCAGCTGAAGCGCTCAACGTCGCGGTTGTAGAGTCGGCCAAGGAGGTGTCGCTCGAGAAGCGGATCGTGTTCGTGCATATCGGACTTTGAGTTCTCGGTCAGTCGATGTGGGTTTCCTCTCTTTTTGATGATCCGGAGGTTCATGTATGGTGAGTCTCCCTCTTCCAGATACGCTTTGCGTCCGATTTCGTGTTAATTCATGACTATGCTACTAGATGATTGTGCCGTTGGAGAAGTGATTCGTGTTTTTGGATATTGGAATTTAGACGTTCCAACGGTGTAGTAAGTACAAAACACAAGTGAGAAGGCCCCATATCGTATGTTACTATGAAAACAGATCATATACAACCAGAGTGAGGGAATCAAAGGCTTCATATATATAAAAACCAACTGCTACAAAAATTCTCAGTTCCTCCCGCCATCGTCACGAGTAAAACCTTGCACAAACAGTAAGAGATGAGTTTTGATGTGTGGTTCAGAAAATACTGCAGCATGTTAGGACTCTCTTTCGTCAAGCACCACTGGTTTCTCTGATCATTTTCGGTGAATAGAGTAAAACCAGTTAATGAGCTTGAAGCACATACACAAATACACCATGCGATCGACGATATCTATGCTCTTACGAAGCTGGTTGCTTGGAACCCGATGCACTCGTGACTAGTAAGAAGAGATTGACAGGTTCTTGTCGAAGTCTGGTTCTTGTGCTGAGATTGCGTCCTCGCGAATAGACGGCTGTAACACGAGGTCTAATGGAGGGATCTGGGTAAACATGGTGTAGGTTTCAACATTGCAGTTAAGTAGTTTCGCAGCGGTATATCTAGTTGTGCTTTGGCGTGGAAACTACTCGGGGTTGGACCGTAAAAAACTGGATTGTCTCCAAGTCGCAAAACGGTTACATGCATACGATGTTGTGTATTATCTGCCATTCATGGATGAGGGAAGTTCGTGGTCTACATAGTAAGTCATACCACTTACCTATGACATATCTGATAGCAAAAACCAAGTAATACGAGACCTGTTATCGCATGTATTCTTTTTCCGAGCCTGTGTCGGACTTGACTTGGCCTGGCAAGACGAGAATCTGATGCAAGCCTGGCGTCTGAGGGTATTTTTAATGCGTTGTGACTCCAAGCGAGCGGGAAGCGCGAGCATGGAAGGAGGTTAGCGCGCGAAGAGGACAACCTAGGTCGTCGAGTCCGTTGGTGTGTCCATCGGGACCCTCTCCAAGGATCGAGGCCGTGTACGGTTTCGAGCCTGGCCCAGTGCAAAAGCTTTCGTCAGGGGGCTCGACCGCCGCCCGCCCAGGGCCATTTAGGTGAACTGCCATCACTTCCCACACAGAGGAAGTTGGCAGAAATGCATGCAGGTCGACTCTCCGCAAAATTGATGGATGTAGATGGGAAATATCGGATTGCCCAGTGGTTGTTTGTCCCATTCATGGGTAAGCTGCTCTGGAAGTGTGCATACGGTGATTGCAACAGTAGCGGTGGGGGGCACAGTGCTGGAAAAGGATGGGAAAAGATAGCCATAAAGTACATTGTGAGACTTACAAGAGAAACGGATGGCTCCATGTCACTTTCACTTTCGAATAAGGCCAAGATTGTTGTTTTCCAGAACATGATATTTTAGACACATCGCTGACACGGACAACGACGCGGATGTCTTGCTTTGGGTCACGGTGCTGGGACGAGAGAGCCAAGCGAGAAACTACATAAAGCAACGTGCGTGCGTTAACATGTCGGCCACCGGTAGCCAGTGGAATCATACCCGTGAGTTGGAAGGTGACGTTGTCTTTGTCAGGGTTGTTCCGGCTCATCACGGATATTCAGATGAAAAGGCTACGAAATGCAGTGGCTGGACGGAAAATCGGCTGGAGAAGAGTGAAGATGACACAAATGAGATTTGGTAATGGGACGAGAAGCTGGGATGGAGATGGTGAAGGGATGGGCCTACGGTCGACGCAACGGGATCAAGGATAGGGATGTTGGTCCGTTTGTGACACCTTGAGGATGCAAGGGGCGACAGCGAGAAGCAACGGGGAAATGGCGAGGGGAAGGCGGGGTCAATTGGGTCAATTGAGGGGACGGAGAGATGGGTTCGAAAGCGATCACAAGTTTGCGCTGGATTAGAAAGCGACAAGGCAGGGAGGAGACTGGTTAACAAGCAGAAGGCGACTCGAGCACTGGCAGAGTTGAAAGAAAGACGGCTGAATAAGACGAGGTGAACGCAGAAACGAGTACATCGGTCTCGCGTGAGAACCGGCTCGCGGGCGTGCGGTAGCCTCGTGTTCGGAGGCGGGTGTGCCAGCTCGGAGCTCACTCACAACCCTCGACGACAACAGCCATGAAACGGAACCAGTCGTCGAGGGCGTCGTCGCCGACGCCCACCACCTTCTCTGGAATCTCTAATTACCGCACAGAATCCTACCGCCCTGTGAAAGATCAGGGATCATCCGTACCAGCAATGCCCTCATTCGATTCCAAGGTCATTGCGAGAACCCATTACAACGAGCTACAGCAATATCTCGTAGCATACCTCGCCAAATGTCCGTATGGCTCTCACTGGCGTTCATTGACCACTGGCATCTTACATCAATCCTGAAAGCGCCGGCGAATTCTCGCTCGACTGCGCGTCAGAAGCTCACTCGGCTCACCAAGCAGCAATTCCAAGAACTGTCCACGGATGTATATGACGAACTGATTCGTCGGAAGATGAACACACCAGACAACGAAAGTGCGTGTAACTAGCAGAAACTCTGAACTTACAACGCCGATCCATTTGCGAATCCAGTACCCTGTCTACCTCCCCGTGACGAGTTTCATCCAAAGAGGAATCAGGCACGACAGAAGCTCGCCACACTACCTACCGCACGATTCGAAGACCTATCATCAGATGTTTACTTTGAACTATCGAGACGTTACCCCGAATTCAAAGAGGAGGTTAGTCGGCTTTCTGGATCCCATCACTCAACTGATGTGCATGACCCTCATCCGACAGAACGAAATCGGAACAGTTCCGATCGGTTCTCCGGGATCAGCTTACGACGATATGCCTTCGCCCGAATTCCACGCTTCGCCTCGGTTAGATGCTCCTCTGCTTCCACCAGGTTCTCGGGTAGCACGTATTTCCGAAGACAGGATGGATAACGGGTATGGAAATCAGTCATTGGGCCGTCGGCCTTCGGAAGATGGATTCGGGAGACATCGACCGAGCGACGATGAAGTTCCACCAAGACGTAGCGAAGACGCTTACAGCTCCGACACCAATCCTTATGGACTTGGGTCTCGGAAGAAGACATCCCAAGACATTGCGCGTGGGCCGTTTCCCGACTTTGGCCGCCGGCCGAGCGCATCGACCAGCATCCGCAGCGACTCTACGAGCACAACGAATGCACAAAGTGCCACCGCGACGAGTGGTATGATCATTCCGAACAAGAGCACAATCGCAGAGGAGGACATCGAGGTGCCGTATGGACGCGAGGAGGTGCGAGACAGCTCGGTCATCGCAATCGGTGATCGCGGTAGGGACAGAGATGGGGATGTCTATGGTGGAATAGATGAAGATCATGAGCACGACGAGGGTCCCTCTGTGGGTGGCTTGAGCGCACTGGGTGCGCGACTCAGGGCTCATGCGTCGGGAGATGTCCTGGATGATGAGGACGGAAGCGGAGTGAGGAGTGGCGACGATTACTTTGACAAGGTTTCACTTGGACGGGCATCTGTCACGTCCGACCGATCGGCTGGTCCCGTGAGGAGTATAGGCGGCAGGACAAGCGTGGGAGGAGAAGATCATGAACGATTGAGACGGGAGTATGAATTCAAGATCGCAACAATGCAGGGCAGAATTGTGACACTGGAGCGGGACCTCGGAAATGCTGAACAACGAGAAAAAGAACTGCGGGAAAGTCAACAACGGATCAAACTACTGGAGGAAGAAATCGACGGCTTCCGCAAGGTAAACGAGGATCGTTACTAAATCCGGTTTTATGTTGACTATTTGTATAGCGTGCCGAAGAACATGGATCTGCGATGAGAGCACTGCAGAAAGAAATTCACGAACTCCGAGATCTGCGAGCTAGAGAAAAGGAAAGGGAATCGAAGCGGGCCCAGAACGACGACGACGAGCTTCAAATACTCCGAGATCGCCTTGAACATCTTGAAGATGAACGTGGGGGTGGCCTCTCACAGGTTTGTCCTTTCATTTCGGCACTCCCAACGCTTTTCTGACTTGAAATAGGGTGACAACGACATGATCGAACAGCTTCGTTTGGACATGGAGGGCTTGATGACTGAGTTGGCAGATCAAAGTCGGCGGAACGACGAATTGATGACCGCGAAAGATGCTGATCTCGCACTCATTCGTGATCTGGATAGCCAGCTGAAAGAATACAAACGCAAGTACGAACTGGCAAAGACAGAATTGAGAAGTGTCAAAGGTAAACCTTAGACATCCTACCTGACAGACATCGAGACAGTGCTGATTCCGATAACCTCGTGTTCATAGCCACTTCTCAGTTGTATACGCAACCTCCCAAGATGGACGATCAATTGCCCATGGCCTCGGACGGTGGGCTAGTCGACATTCACGTCACTGCCTTTGTGTCAGGAATCGACAGCCTTCTGGCAGCAGGACGGACAAACGCCCCAACACGCGTCCTCATGCCAATGAAAGCTATCGTAAATTCGACCTCTGCGATCATCGAGGATGTTCGAGCATACGAAATACGACCCGCGCGAGCCAACGTCGACGTCGACCATCTCCGTTCTTCTCGTGAACGTCTCGAAGCAACCCTCTCGAACCTCGTGGTCGCAACCAAAACGCACGCCTTGAGTTCTGGGATGTCACCTGTTAGTCTTCTCGATGCCGCTGCAAGCCACGTCTCTGCGACCGTCACAGAAATCTCTAGAATCATCTGCATTCGCAAGGCCACACGAGCCGAACAGGAAGAGTTCACTGTTCCTCCGCTGACTTCACAGCCTCCGCCGTCCAATCGCTCGGTCGAAGAGCTGCGGTCCGGGCACGAACGCAAATCATCTGCTGCAAGCTCGAGACGTGGAGAGGGGGAATCGCCAGCTGCTAGACTCGTGGACCGAAGAGGAACGTCATCTTCTGAGCCCTCGAGCTCTAGCACGAACTCGCCTCCCCCTATATTCGACAAGTCTCCCGTCCGCGGGAGTGGGGTCATCAGTGACGACTCTGCACCATCCGAAGATGCATGGTCTGAGCTCAAGGTACGTCTTTCCGCATTTTGCGCATTCGGGAGGCGACGCTGACATTTTTGTTTTTGTTTTCCAATGCCTAAATAGCCATATCTCGAGGCCCAAACTGAATCCATCGTGTACGCTATCCAGAGCGTGCTCTCTGGCGTACGTACGCCGATACCGGCACCGACGCTGAACGAGAACTTGACGCAGATCATTACGATCGTGTCAAGCATCGTCGCCGTTTGCAGCGGCAACCTCCCTCCCGCATCCGCGCAACAAGGCACGGAGATCCTCGAGCAACTTTCTGAGCATGCAAAAAAGCTGCAAGACGTGCAGGTACTTCCGGAAGTGACAAAGGAGTCGCGGCAGATCATGGCCAAGTCAAGTTTTGCAATCGCGAACGCGATGAAAGGATTGATGAAGCTGAGAGAGCGGTAGGGCGTAGATGGAGGACGACTTGCGTGTATGAATGACCTCTTTTCTCTTGGTTGAAGCTTTCTTTGAGTTTTCGAAACCGGTCATGCAGCGCGTGTACGGAGGCCGATCATGTCTTGTATACCAGTAATATCCCTAGTATTATGCTGATGTTTTACTTACACTCCAGTCCACACACAGTACCATTAGACGTGCATGATTTCTCATTCGTTTGCCACACGTTTGTTGTGAGAATTATTTCGGCCCTTTCGCCCTTGGTCCAAAGTCAGTAGTTTGGCAGCTCTGAGTACTGCTACTATGCTAAATACATATATCACCAACCGCACATAGGTATTCAAGAACCAACAAGACCGTCCAATAACGCTCGGATGTCTTGTGCGACCTGGGTCGCGCCTGCGTCGTTGGACGCGCCCCCTCCGCCTAAAAATGGCTGCATGGATTGCCAAAACTCGGAATCTGATGGGACCACCCTCGGGGGTGTCGAGTGCGAGTGCGTGGTCGTAGTGCCACTGTCCAGAAGGCTGTCCTTGCCAACGACCCGTCCACCATGTTCCGCAAGGGCCATACACGCCCTCTGAAATGCCACCGTGTCTAACCCCGTGTCTAACCCATCGTCGCCTGTAGCGCCAAAGTCTCCCTCGTCAGTGTCCACATCCACGTCATCGGAGAGCCAGTTCGAAGCGAGGGACGACATGTCCCCAAAGACGGCGTCCGGGTCGGATAGCCTGGCGCCGGTGCCGTCCGAGTCGCTCAGGAGTGGGCCTCTCCCTCCTTCTGTGTCGGTCAGCCAGGCTTCGGTCTCAGTAAGCCACGCGCTGACTTCGGACTCGGTGACCCACATGGCAGCTGCGTCCGCATTTGTATCATCAGAGAACCACGCCGGCTGGGGCGCTTTCCGGGGCCCGTTAGAGCCGTCCGCAGAGGGTAGCAGCATGTCCAAGTTGGGCACTGCGACATGGTTGATGTCCAGACTACCGTCATCGTGCTTTGCAGGGCTTGAGAGGGGGCTCGCTGGGAGAGGCGAAGAAGGCGGTAGGGGACTCGAGGCGTAGTCCTCTTCCACTGCGTTTGCGTCGCCTGAGGTGATGTCGTGTGGTTCACTCTTTCCCCGGGCGGGACGGCTGGGACTACATGGCGCTAGAGGCAGTGTCGCATCCACCCCGAGGAGCGCTTCCTCCAGCTCGCGATTGAGCATGTCTTCCTGACAATCCTCGTCCTGCTCGACATCCTGCGTGTAAAACGCGGATCTCTGTTGTACGGTCCCAGAATCGCTGGGCACGACCAACGTCGAATCATCGGACACCCTAGAATGCGCCTGATTGGGTTGTCGTGGCACTCGCAAAGCGCAAGGTGAAGGTGGGGGTAACAAAAACGCCCTCGTGCCCATCCCTGTCTGTGCCTGGGGTGTACGGGTGGCCGTGCTCGGCGACACAAACGGCGGATTTCTTCTGTCAGTTTGCAAGCTCCGTGGCGTCGGATGGTCGCTACTGTTGCGTCTCAGTCCCTGAAACAAGCTCTTCCGGGGCGACTTCGTGCACCCTGAGCCGTGGAGCATAGTGGGGGAGCGTAGCGTGAACATAGTTCGAGTGAGGGATCGAGTGACGCTAGGGGTGTTCGGGGTGAACAATGCCGAGTCTTTGCCCGACGGCGTGAATAGCGAACAAGAACCGGACTTGCTAGGCGTACGATGTGTTCCCGACACTGACGAAGACACAGGTTTCCTTGGTGGGGTGCTTGGAACGACGGGAGGTACAGGTTGGCGGCACGATCGGGGCGGGGAGGACGGGATGGGTTCTACCGTATCAGAAGCGAATACGGGAAGAGAGGGAGGTAGAGGTTGCGGCATGGGGGCGCTGCTCGCAACACTCGATGGTGGTGGGTGCAGCATGCGCAGTCCTACGTCCTTCACGATAGTTTGATCGTCTTCGTCGGACGATTCTTTCGAGGGACGGCCTGCATCACGTAGTCGTTTGCGTTTCGCCTTGGCGGCTTCCCTCCGTCTCAGTGATACTTGTGCTTTCTTGGATTCTCGCTCTGCCCGCTGACGGGCCAGTACTTCCTCGGACAATCGTGGAAGCATTGCAGTACTAGTACGAGCCCATGCGGGCAGCACGAAGGTTTGAAGGGGATTCTTTGTCTGGGACTCCGTTGAAGCAGACGTAGATGGCCCGGTAAACGTAACCGTGTTCGCGGACGATGCAGGATTGGTGACGATCGTGGCTGGCACCAAGCCAATGTGGGAAGTCGAAGTGCGGAGTGGCAACGCAGAAATCATCGAATCAGTTCTGAAGAGAGGACGGGGAGAGGATGACTGCGCATGTCTCAATGTTGACCCCAGGTTGGCAGTTCGCGGTGCAGTCGCCTGTGGCGCATTCGCAGACATGTCTACTTCTAACAACGCGAACATCGTGAGTTGAAGGACCAAGATAGGGCGAGAGAAATGTGAAGCCCTAAAACCCAAACACGTACCCGACTTGCGTCGCGAAGATGACTGTTTGCGGGCCTTTGTGTTCTGGCGTGCTTCATGTTCTGCCATGAACTCAGTCAGAGTACGCCTCCGTTTCAGTGAGGTTCTATCTGATGCGACGTCATTTAGAGATGCATCAGTAGTCTTTGCATGGTCCGCCTTCGGCTTCGATGGACGGGTAAAAAGTGTGGTTGACTGATTCTCATTCTTATCAGGGGTCAAAGCGCCCGGATGTCCATGCGTTGAAAAGTCGGAGGAACTGACGTGTGTGCGGGAGCCCGAAGTTGCTATGCTACGCATGGAACCTAGCATCGAAGGCAGCCGCACCGTCGGCACCGTCGACGAAGACTGGACTCGGTGTTTCGCAGTCAAGGCTCTTCCTGAACTAGATGTACGCGCCATGGACGGTGAAGGAGACGGAGGGAACATTGGGGCGGAGGAGTGGCCTTGGCCATGTCTGTATTCATCCAGTTTCCGTTTACGCGTCCGGCACACAGTGGGTGTTTCCGGCAAATCCAAGCCGTGCGAGGTGGCGCTGTCTCTCCAGACGTGCTTTGATGTTGGCGTTTCCGCGTCAGCTGTTGCTTTCGATATCGAGTCAAGTCTTACGGACGGTGGTGTCGATGCTCGAGACGATGCCGATGTGCTTTCCGGTCCAGAGAGCGGCGTGCTTCTAGGCAGAGGTGAGGAACCTATGCCATCACTACTAGGCATTGGAGATACTTGATTGTTCGTATGTGGTGAAGCATTGTGGTCGTTTGTGACTCGCTGCCTAGTGCTTGGTTTGTGGAACATGCTAGTGTCGATGGTGGAAGAGTCAAGAACGACGATATCCGAGTCACCCTCATCTTGCTCGTCACCTGCATTGCTAGGCCCCTCAATTTCTTCACTGGCTTTTTCTCCATTGCTCGTGGAAAGCCCCGTGTTTGTCGTCGCGAGCTGCAGCAAATGGGGATTGGTAGCAAGCAACCCCTGCAACGCTGATAGGAGTGCTGCTTGCTGCTCAGGTGCTGTATTCACTCCCGTGTCTCCAGAGGGAGTAGACGAGAATGCGGATAGTAACTCAAGTCGCGGATGTGTCGGATGGAATTGTGGCCGAACCTGCGAACAAAAATCGGCGTGTGATTGAGATTGGTTTCGATTTGATGGATGTGACTGCTGGTGAAAGGTGGTTATGCCAACTACGTCACCTTCTAGCACCGCCTTCGCTGGATTGCGCGTCAACGGCGCGCAGATAAATGGGGAGTATGTAGGTGGATCTCGTGGGGGTTTCGGTTTGGTCTTTTGTTTCGACCTCCTCTCCACTTCCTGCTTAGATTCAGATTGAGTCCCTACGGCGTACGACGAGCCCGCCCCTGTGTCATTGATACTGTAAGTGGATGGGTCGAGTTTTCAGGAATATGTGTTACCGGCAAGAGAAGAGGCGCTCGCTTGCGCCTTGACTTTTGACTTTGAAGAAGTAGAGCCCTCGGGACGACCCCTTGCGCGTCGTGGGGGGCCTATGTAAAGCTCTGGAAAATCGGCCGAACGAGTCAGTGTTTGCTGTTGTTGCTGATCACGTTGCAAATGAGAGGTAGATAACCAGCTCATCCCAGAAATCTGGGGAGGATTAAGAGACTGAGATGAACCAGGTGCAGATATTGGGCTTAGTGAGGGGTACGAGCGTAGTATAGGTTTCGAGATGCGTTTAGTCTACGATGAAAAATGAAAGCAAATTTATCAGCTCTCTCAACAAGATGAACCAGCCGCTACAGGAGAATCAGGAAACGAAAGAAACATACCTCTCGAAGTGCGCAAACAACTTCAAGCGCCGGTGAGGCATTCGGAATGATCGTGCCAGTGACAAAAACACCCATCGAGTCGTTCGACTCGAGAGCCCAGGACATAAGTCCAAGGGCAACCGCCACGCCACGGGGTGAACCAGTATTGTAGGGTGCATTGGCGAGACCTGTAGGTAGAGGTTGTGCTTCTAGCGGATCAAGGAAATAGAGAGAGAAATCTCGTGTAGGATCCTGAAGAAGTTCTGGGCTGTCGTGTTGTGAGATACCTCGTGGTGAAAAAGGATCACCCCTCACCTCGAATTGCACACCGCCGCAAGGCATGCCTTGAGTGGGGCTCGTGCATACGCAAGTTCATTCATAGTTGAATGCACCGCGGTCTCACTGCATGTGAACACTTGTATTTGGGACTGTGACTTGGCTAGGATATATTGCGGATTGCTGTTGACTGTGTACAGTACACGCACTGTTCCACAACCGTTCAGAGTCTGGATACCAGTCCTTAAACCAATACTCACGGAAAGCCTGCATCATTTTAGCTTCCATTGTGATATGTAGACCTTGGCAAAATTTATGTCGTAGTATCTGTCGGTTTGAGTTTGGCTTGGAGGGGACATATCGAAGGAGTCAAACAACGCGTCATGTCACATGCGTGACTTGACGCGTTTCTGGTCACGGTCACGCCAGACAGTGCCACTGAGTATGATCAGCTCCAACGTTGGCGTTCCTCGAACTTGCATCAAGTCTAGTAACAGACGCAGTTCTACCATCTTGGGATATTCGCACTGTCGTCCTTTCGATTCCCTCTGCCTCCTGAATCTTAGCTTTAGAGATTGGAGATGAGGTTCATGCTAAACTCGAAAACTGATGCTCCCGCTCCAAACTCTCCTCGGACAAAGTCCGCCACACAGACTGAGGTTTTTTGTGACATTTCTTTCCAAAGTGATACGTGGCAAGCCACACGTCTCAGAGGTCCGAATCTCTAAACAAGTGTTGCATCATTGTCAAAGTACACAGCACATAGATGGTTGAAATATGGTATCTATCAATGTCAGATGCTACTAACGCATTGGTCGCCCCAGCGCATTAAAGCACATCCCGGTCCGATGCACTGTGTTCAGTTTGCGGTAGAGGCACTGGCAGGTAACTGCAGTCTCTCTAGACATAGTTTCACAATGGTCTCGCCGTTCAATGGTATGCTGTTCCCCTGGAATCCGTCTGGATACTTGACCGGAGGCAGCTCAGGATGCGTGAACGTCCTGTCAAGTCCAACACCGCGCGTCAAAAAAAAAAAAGGCAACGGTGGTTCAGGGCACGTCACTAAGGTGAACGGAGGTCATGGCTATGGGGGAGGGTGATATACGCACTTGTCGTTCCAAACGCCGTAATAAGTCAGTCCTAGCGCGTGCGAAGTGTACTCATAGTCGTGTGCGAACCCTTCAGGGTAGAAGAACTCGATCACCGTCGCTCGTGGGGAAGGGTTCATCCACACGAGAGCCGTCAATCCGTTACCATGCACGCCCATCATGATCTGCATGAACCCAGTAAGATACGTGTGAATGCCCAGCCACCTGCACTCACCGTCGTCCGCGCAGCCAGCCTAAACTGTTCCGCATGCGAGAGCTTATCCATGCTCACAATGTTTACCTCGACCCCATGTTCATCGCGCAGCTTGTACAGCGCCTTCACAAGCTTCTCGTGGTCCTCTTGTATCAGTAAACGTCGACCCCAATCCTGGCGGGAGATGTACGTGATCACAAGTTTCGATCCTTGCTCAATGTCCGTATCCCACCCGCTAAATTTCGCGACAGCACCCCGAATGATGCTCCACCAGTGGACACTGCCCGGGAGCGCAAACGCCTCGGAGGCAGTACGTCCTGTCCGCAAAAAAGTTTCACCCTTCATCGCGGCTGAGCGGTCTGAGAAAATGACACGATCGAGGATCACTGGCCGGCCCATCTCTGCGCGGTCTTGCCAATCCGCAGAGTATTCAGCCGTGGCGGAAGGGAAGGCACTCCGAAGAACCCATTGGTTCATCGAGGCATAATCTCTCCAGTGGTCGGCGTCTGCATGGGGGAACCAAATGCGACGCAGGGCAGGGAGCAACGATGACCCGTCTGCGGAGATGGAAGGATCCAACGACGAATACGTCCGCCAAAACCCTAGGAAGAGCTCGGCAGACCAGTGGTAGTAGTGTGTAATACTGAAAGGAAAATTACAGCCACTGAGCAAGGTATCGCGTTCATGTTGAATAAAACATACAATTGTGGTGTATCGTTGACAAGCCACTGAATCGAATGTCGGATGAGAGTGCGGTTATTGTCAAACAACATGACGTACCGTAGTTCCGTCCATGAGATCTGCGCTGGTTCCAAATAGTTCTTGTGCCTCGCCGACGGAGATGACACGAAGGTCACGGTCGGTTGGCAAACGAGCGGCGGTAGCTTCGGGGCCATTTTCTATCTTAATCCCCGCAGAGGTGATAGTCTTGCGATCTGGAATGAACTCTGGGTCGTCAGTGACGACAAAGACGGTCCCGTTCAGCAAAAATAGATTGTCAAATATTGTCCAGCCTTGCATGCAGGGGTGGGTAATCGTAAATTGGCTGGGAAAACGAATCACGCACCAGGAGCATGCGAAACCAAGAGTGTTGATGGCATCTCTTGGTTGGATGACCATGTTACATGGGTGCGCCAGCGCTCTGAATCGAAGGACGGAATATGAACATCCTGCGAGGCAGACTCAAATTTAGAGTCGGGGTATTTCTGGACAGCCTTTTCTGGAACTTGATTCAGAACTAGGCGTGGTTCCCGAACGCTGGTGCTTGATCTAGAAAACGAGAGCAATGCGAGAAGCAGAAGAGCGAGAAGGAAGCATTCGCGTCTTGTTGGTGAGGCAGATTTGAGCATCTAGCAGGAAGAGAGCCAGGTGAGAGTGGAGTGGTAGCTTGAACTTGGCAGGGGGGTCGATAGGCTTGCCTATCATGATGACCCCCCGAGTCGATAATACTGTTCTTCTCACTGGGAACTCATTCGTCGATGGGCCTCGCAGGCCGAAAACAAAAACAGCGCATCTCTGCAGACCCACGAAATCTGAGCTGGGCTGACGGTGAGCTCTTTCATGAAATTCTACTATCACCACGATTACGGTTCACCCCACTCATTCCACAGATGCCTCTCGTTTTGGGCACGCTTATCTCTCAAAGTTTGGATGGGATACATCGCAGGGTCTCGGGTCCTCAGGCGATGGGATCAAGACGCACCTCAAGGTGCAGCAAAAGCTCGATATGATGGGCATTGGCGCAGAGCACCAACGGGATCCGAACGGTATTGCGTGGAAACAAAATAGGGAATTTGAGACATTGCTGAAGAGGCTGAATGAAAGTTCTGAACACGAAAAGGGAGCCGATGGCGAGGACGCGAATAGAGAAAGAGGGAGAGAGCGTGAGATGGGGTTCGTAAGTGCACAGGAGGAGAAAGTATCAAAGGATGCGGCGTCGTTGGCGACGATCGGAAGGAGACGAAAACACAAAGACACAGAAGCCAGCGAAAACACGAGGAAGAAACAGAAGAAGGAGAAGGAGAAACACCGAAAATCCGCTCTTGATGTCTCTGCCCCTGCCATGGGCCCCAGTTCTGACGCCTCATCGGTACCGCCTTCACTGAACCCTCATTCCGAACCGATACCCAAACCTCGTCCGATGGCGTAAGTCGTACACCACATATGCTGGTTGACCATTCTGAGCCTGTTGTCTTTGACACGACAGTCATCGTGCACGCATCCGAGCCGCAAAACGTATCACAGGCAAATCCGCATCAGCAATCTCAGAGATTCTTGGAATCGCACCCTCGTCTGTCTCCACGTCGACCCCTGCACTCCAATCAAGTTCACTCCTGCTCGACAACCTGACAACGTCGGTCAAGAGTGTCGCGGATTACTTCGTGGAGAAACTTCTATCTCGGTCTACCGCGTCCTCTATACCATCATCGTCAACGCCTTCGGGTTCTGCTGCACCGGGTCTTGGTCCCGGATCATCAAATATTTCCCCACTAGACGACGAGGACAACCCACCGCGAAGAGGCATAGGCAGTCGGGCTCCTGCCGTCCTTCCTAATGGCGGTGGCGATGCCGACAGTCGAGATACACTGCCGGAGAAAATGCGCAAGAAGGCGGAGCGCAAGGCAGAGAAACGGAAACGACGGGAAGCCGAGGGTAATGAACCTATACCCGAGAACGTGTCTACCAGTGTGGAGGAGCGGGTGGAAAGGGCCGACGCGGAAAGCGATACCGTCCAGAGGACGTCCAAGGAGAAGAAAAAGAAGGAGCATCAGAAACGAGAGCAACAGGCGCATGGAGGCAAAGAGTCCAATGCCAATGACGACGGTATTACCGTGAAGCAAGGCCGCGAACGCGACTCATCGAGCTTGTTAGAACCGAACAAGATATCCAAAAAGGAGCACAAAAAGAAGCATTCGTGAGCATGCGCTGAGTCCGATCTGGTTACCTGACATGACAAGAGCAACATTTCAACCAATCCTGCTCTTCCATGTACATACCCTGCGCCTATTTTATGGTAGATCCATTTGTTGTGCATGTACGCAGGATGGGACTGAACAATGCGAGTAGACCCAACATACAGGGTAATGCTACCTCTGGACCCATTGACTTTTCGGGACTGACTAATAACCCGAACCCGGTCAGTGTCACGGAGTCAATCCCTTCTCTCTCCTACCCTCCTTTGTTGGTACACCTGACCGCCAGATACCAGTCCGACCACGAACCGGTTATTGAATCGATGCAAGCTTGACGTGCCAGCTTGACCATGAACTCATCACGGATTACATGTGACCGTCCGCAATCATTAATCATGCCTGGACCAAGGCTCTTGGATTACACGGTAGGAAGGCAAAAAATGGGGTTGCTAGTGACTTCAAGCATCCCACGCGCATTTTGGGACAACTTGATCCCGTCTTGCACGAGGTCCTAAAGGCTGTGACACGCTGCAAGTCGCAACGAAGATTGCAGAAGTTGGTATCTGACATATTGGCGTGCGCTCCACAGGTTTAGAGGTACGTACTCTGGAACTTCTGCGTCCGTGCCTCTGCCTAGAAACAAATCGGGTCAGTTATTATTGCAAAGGCTAGATTGACCGAGCTTGAGCATTGACCGGGACTGCCCCAAGGGTTCGCCAGACCCTAGTCGAAAGCCGAGCAAAAAGCATATTAAGATAAAGTGAGTCCGACCTGATCGCAGCCATTATTATAAGTGCAAGAAACTGCTAGATATGTAGTCATCAATCGTCTAAAGCACGTTATCAGATCTGATTCACATCTGCCGTCGCCTCCATCTCAAAGACTTTTGTACCGTCGCCCATGGCCCCTGTCGGACCTTCACAATGCAAACGCAGCGCATTCACGACCTCGGGGAACACATCCTTGTCGATATCCTTGCCCCACAATACGTCCAGATGTTCATACCCGTGCAACCGCTTCACGCGCGTCCCATGGGTCGGCAGCGCACCGAGCATGGCCTCGATATCGACGAGACTGTCCCTGGAGCCATACAACAACAAGATCGGCGTTTCAATGTTCGGCGTTGGGAACCGCACAGGGCGATACGCCTTCCCAGCGTTGGAAGACGTCGCAAACACGGGCACGTCGTCGTCATACATCTGAAATGCGGACTCGCGCATGATCTGGAACCAGTGTACGACAGATTTGACGGACGCGTACGAGTACAGATGCGCGTACCCAGCCGTCTTTTGGGTGTTGGTGATATTGCGGTTGTCCCAGGAGAAGAGGAAGCTAAGCGCTGTATCGATGATGTAGGTGAAAATGGGTGGGTAAAAGATCGCTTGCCAGATCACGACCGAGGACAAAATAGCCTTTCGTCCAAAGAAGAGGTATACGGATGTCGGACTATGGAATAAATGGGCGACGGTCAGCAAAAAAAAAAACGATGCGATAAGGCAACAAAGCAATGGACGTGTAGAAAACAGATGACTCACGAGGCCTTCATGAGTGCATCTACCACGGGGGCAGACAACCCCGCAGGGCTCATCGCTGGCGCGAGTGCGACCAGTACGTTCACCTTGTCATTTAGCTGCGGGTTGACGCTCAGTGCGGCGAATGCCTGTGCGGTGCCTTGGCTGAACCCAACATAACCAAGACTGCCCACGCCGGTGCATGCGAGGATATACTCGATCGAGTCGGGGATATCATACCACGCAAACTCGTCTAGACTGTAGTTCCAAAACTTGGACGAGTTCGGCTTGTGGTGGATAGATTTTTTAGAGTACTTGTTACCGCGGTTGTTTCCGAGCCACACGTCAAAGCCTGCATGCATCCACAACGCGGGTAAAGAAGGGGCCAAGGTCCAGTACCAAATCACGAATCAGATCATAAATCGTATGCACGCCCTTGGAATAAAGTCGGACGTACCTTGCTCTGCGAGTACAAAGGGCAAGCAACGCCCCTCGTCCGTCAGACACACCCACACCTCGCTGTTCATGAGCAGCCCATGGTGGAGGTACACCGCTGGCTTTTTCGCATCTGCTCCGGCTCCCAAGAGGCACGCGGCGCTCTCGCCCTTGCGTCCCGGGATGCGGTGTAGCGTGAGGAGATAGCCATCCTTGGTGACCACGACGTGCTCCTCATGCGCATATCCATACAACGCGGACAGCTCACCAAAGTCCTTGGCAGCGCGGATGGCGGAGGCAAAGGCCTCCTCCCCGGTCGTCGGTTTTCCACGTGCAGTTGCAAAACGGTCAAAGAGGACCTGAGAGCGGTTGTAGAACCAGGCCACGATAGGCTTGGGGAGGAGGAGAACTGTGAAGCGGAGGAAAGTCTCGGCACCGAGGATGGAGAGGCCGATGAGGAGGGCAAGGTACTCCTTGAGCGAAAGTCGTCCAATGAGCGGGACGTGGGCCATCGGGTCAGTCTCCTACTGGTCTAACTTGAAAAGTCTGCGATCGGCAACCATTACGTAATCAATGATCCACACAGGACCAGAGCTGAGCAAGTGTGTATCGTCGTCAAGCACAATGTATCGTCTCTGGTTGATTCGTGCTGAACCATTAGGCCATGTTTTCCTACGAACATATTGTAACCAACTGGAAACCCGTGAGCATTGCAACGAAAAATATAAACGAATAATACTGTAAAACATCCCCGAACGACAAATGCTGGGTCATACCATAGATCTCATCTCCCC
Organism: Hemileccinum impolitum; assembly: GCA_003316335.1. Classification (NCBI taxonomy): domain Eukaryota; kingdom Fungi; phylum Basidiomycota; class Agaricomycetes; order Boletales; family Boletaceae; genus Hemileccinum; species Hemileccinum impolitum. Next base: position 208,180 of record QFEQ01000108.1, on the reverse strand, counting down.
AAATCACGTTACGCGTCCACGCACCATACCTCTATCTTCCCCTCCGACCGTCCCTTGACACTTTCCCGCGCTGTCTCGATCGCGAGCTCGAAATCGCTCTCGTCCCGAAGACTAATCTTCGTCGCCTCCTCGTCCATAAACTTCATCTCCAACCCCGTCAGTGCCGTCCCGAACTTGGTTGTCACCCGCCCGACAAACTCGTCATACGACGACGTCGGTGGGATTGTCATCCCGCGCACGTCGCCTTGATAGTGCAGCTACACGTTCAAGTTGCAAGCCACATCAGCCGCCATGTTGCTTTTTTGGGGGGACAAACAATGGCCATGACGACGTACCTTGACACGGATGTTGGCCATCTCGTGTGCATCGTCGAACCCTTGGTCACCCTTGTCGTCGTCGTGTATCGTCACTCTGCGCGTCGTCTGGCGGCGTGTCGGTTTCCGGCGGGGTGCTCCTCCACCTGCGTTGCTGCTGCCTCCCTTGCCCATACCCGTGTTTTGATACATGCCCATGTGTGATTCCACATTCATGCCCATGCCCATATCCGAGTTCGGGTTCACCATGCCTGTATTCGCAATGCTTGGTGATATACGACTCGACCCAGAACTAGTGTTCGTATTGCCAGACCTCCTAACCGGGCTCGAGGCAAATTGACATTGGAACCATGGTGAGAATTGCTGCTCCGTTTCTGGTCCTAGCGGCTGTGGCTGCGGTAGCCGGTAGAACGATGACGCCGCAGGGGACTGCCTCTGCGACAAAGATCCGTTGGGCTGTGTCTGGTAAGCCGGAAGAAGATGGACCACCGCCGATCGAGGTGCGGGATCGTCTGCATACACATCTATATACGTATCGTAGAATTGCGTTAGGTGCCCGCCTGAACAACAAGTCAAAAGCACAAACGGCGTCAGTTTAGCCGCTTGCACGCGAACCATCCTCGCCACGGAAGACAAAAAATCAATAAACCACACATACCTCCTGGCGCTGGCGCCGCCGCAGCTGGCGGCGATACACCTTGGACGTGGGTTGAATTCATGTACGAACCCGGCTGGAGGGGCAAGGGGAGTGGCCGTGTTGCAGACTGCGGCGCCCCCTGAGGCGTTCCTGGCGCTGGTACTCTCCGAAGGCTCGGCCGTCGACTCCGGAGCGCAGCCGGCAGACCATCTATTACTGTACCGGTCTCTTCTGCCACTCTAGCGCCACCCGCACCAGTGCCCTGCGGTGTCTTTATTCTCAGAGGCATTGGTCCTGGATTTGTCGTGCCATTTCTTGCTGACCATGTCGTGTTGCTCCTCGATATGCCCGATGCAAGCGATGGTGGTGGTACGTTTGCTGGATTCGAGGCTGACTGTGTCCCTCGTGAGCCAACAATAGTGGCTACATCCGGGCGAACCCCAACTCCGGACCGGACAGTCGTCGTAGAACGCTCGAGGACAGCACGGCGCTCCGCAATCGGCTCGGTGCCTGTATTTTCGTGATGAGTGACCAAAGAAATGTGTCAACAGGCGAGCGGCGTACGGGATGCAGGTGTGGTGGCACTTTTATTTGGCGCGGACAGCTCAGCATCGGCTCTATTCTCCTCGTTATCTTTATCGGGATTCTCTTCTGCAGCCTGCTGTAGTTTCTTTACGCCTGTGAATTCAGTGAAGGCATCATTGAAGTCACTCGCTGCAACCAGTTTCTTTTGTGAGAGTTGGGCCAGATGAGCAGAGATTCTGAGCAATACATGAAGAAACCTACAGCCTTTCCTAGATAATCTTTGCTCCTGGAGTTCTTGATCTTGTTTTCCGCCGGACGATAAAGCACACCGATGGGCTAAGTGAAACCGGTTAAAGTACTGGATAACAAAAGCAACAAAGACCAAAGAACGAACGATGCTGAATACAGTGTAGCCCTCGCCACGATCCCGAATGGCCTCGCCGATAACACCATGTTCGTCCGTCGCCATTTGTCTGCTAGCTTCTCGCATGTCCGCCAACCCTTGTTCCGTGTGTCCGAGATTCAATTGTGTGAGGCCTTTGTTGAACAAGATTTCTGCAGAAAAAAGTTTAAACTTGAGGCCAATCTGTTCATAGTTGCTACGGGAAAATGAGTCCAAAAATAAGGAAGAGCGCATGAGAACTGACATGGCCTCGTTGCCGCGGAGATAGAGGAACGCGTCCTCAAAGTTCAAGAGCGCAAGATCGTAGCGTGCTATCAGAAAATTGGACACGCCGCATTGGAAGTGCCTAGAGATGGGAGCAATGAAATAAGGGGACAACACGACATACACAAAAAGGGCGCCGTAAATACATAATCCGCCGCCCTCTCGGGGCCGACCGGTTGGAGAGAACATGGATAAACACTCACGCGATCGCGAGGTAGGAATCAAGGTTGGTAGCAGCGATAAAATGTTCGACGGCGGTCTCGTGTTGGCCGACGGTAGCGTATATAAGACCCATGTTGGTAAGAATTTTTGAGGAGTCTGCAATACACTGTAGAGGAGATATTGTGTGAATGAGCATAGCGATCGTGAGATGTGTAACACACGGAGAATAGATCGAGAGCTTTTTCAAGGTCTTGTTCATCGTACGCTTTGAGGGCAGCTGCCCATGTTTCTAATTCATCTTTGAGTGAGATAGACATCGCGGGAAGGAATGTCAACGATCAAGCCCTGAAGTGCTGTAACGGTATTGCGTGCCAGACGCAGGTTCGGGTGAAAGAATGGGTGAAAAGAGATAGGTAGCGAGGTAGCGAAAGCAAGAACCAGCGAGAAGAAATAAGCGGACGCAGTCCACAAAAGAAAAGTGTTCGCCGTCGTCTCACAAAGTCATATAAATCGACGGGTAACTTATTTCCTATTATGGAACTCTCCTCCTGTGCGTGATGCTGAGTTCTCATCATCAACGGGTCACCATGCACACCGGAGCCACTGAACTCTGCCACATTCAACGTATGTATCACTGATCATCAAGTGGCGTTCAGCCAAATCTCAGCTAGAAATCAGTGTTGTTGGCAGCCACGTTACTACACGGAGCCGAGTAAATTTCAACCCCGCCAAGTAGGGTACCTTTCTCTGGACAGCCATTCCGATCAGGCAGGCGGCCTTCAACACAGGTAAGTTGCTCTATCATCAAAATCTCGCGTTGCCAGTGCTTTGCGGTGATGCTAAGGCCTCATCGTATCTCAATCTAAGCACATGTATTAGAATCTGTTAGAACATTACCCACAGTAATTGATCTTTTCTTTCTTCCAGCCCTCGTAGATGCTCGGCTGTCAATGAAATGAAATGTCTGTATCCGTAAGTTCGATAGATCCCTTCTTTTGATATTTCCGTGGTGATACTGGCTCTGGCGAGAGTGGCAAGATCGAATTTTGAAACAGTCAGGCGCGTCGAATGGGCTAATCTCGTCTAGAGCGAAGACTTGTCACCGCAGTGAAGCGTGAGATCGAACACTTGGTTGGCGCTGGTACCACTGAGTAGGATTTAGACACGACTCTCACTCGTTCCACAACTTGTCAGTGGCCATTCAACGACGTAGGATACGTAATGGATCCTTCGATGGTAAGCTCCGTCGTTATAAGTTGAGGATGGTTCTGTCAGTGACACCGTCATCACAGCCTAATGCGCCCGGTTGCGTCGTTGACTCCTCGGAGTTGGGGGCGAAACTTCTGCCAAGTGCGATCCCGACTTTCTCCAGCATAATCTCCCCTTCCTACAAGTTACAGCACAACTCGGCTCCAACGTTTCAGCATTGCACATAAAGTCTTCCCCGGGTCGCAGCCTACACTAGGACCACATTCTCTCCCCGCAGAAATCATTCAGATGATCTTCCAACTCATGTTTGAATTCATGTGTCGGCTTGGAAGGGGGTATCTGTAGTGAAAAGCCGGCGTTGTGGACCCCCTGGACCCTTCCTCCTTCCCATACTCACCGGCCTGCATATGCCTCAGGTAGTTTCAGATTTTGAAGACAATCCCGGTCTACTGGATGCCAACGTGGCGTCGCTCAACGCAGCTCGCACGACGCTCAAATGGGCAGGGAATTGTCCCTCGAAGGTCATCGTCGCGAGGCATCACAGCACCCCTGAGATACACGCCGAGTCGGAGCGTGCAAGTGTTTGTCACGCAGTGGAACTCCTCCATCCATGCATCGGCCACACTTGGTTGCTCTCGTTCAGTGCAGAGCATAGTTCCTCGATACCCGCGCTATGGAGGGAGAGTGGACGCTGGCTGCATCTTCCATATACCGAAGTGACGTGGAAGCAGCCATGAATACGAGGGCAAACTCAAAGTTCCTTTCCTCCAGGAAGTCACGTTCAGTGGTCACTTTCTCAAGGTCCCTTGATGGCTCACCCCCGTCTCGCCAGTTGGTTCAAACACATAACATGCTTGACCATCTATGGTGATGCTGCCTCCGCGGTGGAAAACCATCTCTCTGTACAATTTCTTGGTGATCGACATTTTCCCGTCGGTACGAGAGTTGACCGTCGAAGACATTCATTTCGACAATAATGTACCATATACAAACCTACTTAGGCTTAGACCCACCGTCCTTTGCATCCGCGGGGTCACTGGTAAAACATTTCTCAAAGACATTTCTCACACGGGCTAGCGTGGGGATAAGGCTACGGGAATACATCACCATCGTTGCCCGTACCATCTACGGTTTTCGGGAGCCTGATCCCGATTCCAACATACACTTTTCCTCCACAAACCTTACGCTTGCATCTCTGTACACGAGTACGCCAATAGAAGACTTCAGATGGAACGGAGAGAGGTTGTCCGTAATCAGCCGTCCAGGGTATCCCGCTCCGTTCTAGAGCGATTGCACAGGGAAACCGCACCCATGCGCATTTCCTATCTTCGAATCGTCGACCGTGACAACTTCAGCGCGAGGGACTTCATCTATTTGGTAAAGTCACGAGCGACCCAGGCAGCGTTTGGGTCGCTCATGGGTCGCTCCGACGATAGTGCGATTGCAGCGTCGGTAGAGGTGCGTATCAAGGGCCACGAACCGCCCATTAGTGTCAAACGGGCGAAACGGTTTGCTGAGCATGTGACAAGCTTCTCTTGGGATTGCATTGCAAAGAATGGATTGCGGTACATGTGGGATGGGTCCACGGGGGAATTAATGACGTTTCCTACAAACGGTTATTAAGAGGTGTGTGTCGGACGGCGTAGTCAGGAACATGGAAACTCACTAATGCTCGCAGCAGTCGTCAAGCTGGAAACGGCCGAAGCCGCACAATAAGCTAGATATTGGCGCCGATGATCGGACACTAGTAATACGTCCATGAATATTTAAATTATGAAAGACCGTGTTGATATTGCGCCGGTACCATATCCAGTAAGCGCCCTTACCGCGCAGCAACTCTGAGCTGATATTCAACCTCGAGTGCTTAATGATCACGCTCTCGGGGACCGAAGTAGGTCATCGAGGTGATGGCAAGAAAACGGCCGGTTCGTACGAGTGCTGGCAATTTTGAATCATTGCGAATCCAATGGTCCTGGAGCATTGTTGTGAGTAAGGATATCTACCATACACTCGGAGGAACCTCCATCGACCGCACATATGCAGTAGTCAATGCAATACGTTCCAGATTTTGACCAGTCTGGGTTCATTGAAGGTGCTATATGCCTTTGTATGACCGTGGCACGACTCACTCGACGCACGACATACGCAAGGCGTGTTTTTAAGACGCGCTGATCCCATGAAAAGGCATTTTGACACGAGACCTATTGCTACCAGCGACCAAGGCAATGCTGGATGACAACAAATACGAAAGCTAGCTTGTAAGAACGTGTGTTGTGCGCCATTGACGCCAACGATCGACCCGAACCTGTCAAAACAATTTGTTTCTCGATACCGCATTCGTCATTGCTGAGATGCTTGAACCCATGGCGAAAGACGCTTCGACTCGTGCAAGATACGACTGGTAGGAGAGCAGGTGGCTCACCTTGCAGCCTGACACCGAAACCGGGATATAGGGATACAATACACAAAGGCACTACGTCGAATGAAAAGATCAAATTCGGGTATACACGAACACAACTCATTTCTCCAACGCCTTGGTAGCGAAGTCAGGATAGTACCATACTAAATCAAACACACAGCGCATCTGGGGGAGATAAAATCATTATACACCAACCCCCGCATGAGCAGCGAAGAAACCTACATCAGTTAAAGGGTTCAGATTCCGATATGCACAAACACGATTCGCTTCTCCAACGATACTTCACTGGCCGACTCTACCACCGCGACGTTCAGCGCCTCAGCTGCGTTCTCGAAATCAAGAACCGGTCGTTTGAACATCTCCTTGTAAAACCGTGTGACCACCTGGTGCACGACCGCATCATCCACCTTCCACAATGTCCCAATCACCCCATTGAACCCCGCAAACTGCATCCCAGCCGCGAGATGGAGTACCTCGTCCGGCATCGACTCGTCCCCAACCGCCGTACGGCACGCTGACAAGAACGCAAACTCGGAATTCATGTACCGCTCCTGGATGATGCGCAAGAGCGTGAGCTTCCCATCACCCATCGCGAACCACGATTCGAATGGCTTCCTCGCATGCTGCGCACCGTGGCAGGCAAGATGGACCCAGCGGTGGTCTCGGAATGCTCGTACGGCGCCTTCGACGGTGGCAGCAGGGCCAGTCACAGTCTCGAATTTCACCTCTGGATGCATGCCCGCCTCGTCGCGAATCTTGTCGATTTCGCGCTCCACCTCGGGTAGCTCTTTTTGCTTTGTGTCCGCGCTCGGCCGCGACTGACCGACCGCTGCAAATGAAACCACATTCGTTGTTCGGGAGGCATCGCGAGCCTCTTTTTGGGAACGAATACGATCGCGCGTACGAATGAGAGCGGAGAGGGAGGGGGCATATGAAGATATGTAGAGGTCCATGAGATTCTTCTCCCCTTTTTGATACGGGCCTGCAGCATGGAACGGAAGGAGAGTGAATTTCGACGTTGGGCACCACCAGATGCGCGATCCCGGAGGGTGTTGAATGTCATTTTGGAGGGCACTGACGATCCGCTTAACCGCCACTGACCACAAGTCCCGCAGCATTCTCTTGACATATAGCTCTCTGTTGTTTTCGTATGCATACGGATCCCGCGTAAGTTCTGAACATAGCTGGATGACGTCGTCAAGTGACTCATGAAGGGAGATATGAACGGGCCGTCCAGTCTGGTGAACAATGAGAGCATCGCACTTGTGTTTCCTTGCATTTAGAATAATGACAGGACCACGTTTGGCAGCTTCTTGGAGGTCCTCAAAATGGGGAGGTAAGAGGAATCGCGGGAACCCAAGGTTGCGAATTTTGTCCACCACGGATTGCCATTTCTCCAGCGCCTTCCAGTATGGAACCTTGCCTTTCCCTGCTTTCCCTTCAGCATACCTTCGGAGATCCATGCTCCATCGTCCGAATTGAATCAATTGATGCCTAAGCTCGCGCCCAACATTACCGCGGTCCTCCAACGCAGTTATAGAGGTGTCGGAGCGGGAAAGTTGGGCCCACAACATTCCTCGTCCTTGCTCCAGCAGTTCAACTGCCGACTGGAACTTCCCGTCCCTTATGGCGCGTGAGAATGCATTATTGGCCAGATCAGCCACCCTTCCCTGCATTGTCTGATGCCGAGAATCCAGGGAGGAGTTAAAGAAGATGAAGTGATCCAGTGTATTGAGGGCTGTTTGATAGGCTTCCAAGACTGAGGGGTGGTTATGCTGTTCAGCATCCTTGACCCAAGCCAGAGTTGCTCTCCACAAATCCAGTGAGACTGCTGGAGCACATTTCTTCAACAGCCTGTAAGTTTCAAATGCCTGATCTGGCAGAGAGAGTGATTGATCAGGAGGATAGCATCTCTGTAAGAGATTGGGTGAAAGAAGAATGCTTGCAGCCAGCTGACCAGCAATGAATGCAAAATCATGATGTTGGCTTGGGTAGGTAGCCAGTGCCTGTTTGAACAAATCAATTGCCTTGGTCAAATCAGAATGATCCTTCATCTTGTTGTAGCGATCCTTCAATGACAATGCCAGATTTTGAGCTGCAATGCCATGACTTCGATGATCAGGTGGACGAAGATGAAGCTTCTCCTCTTGAAGACCAATTGCTTTATTGAGGTCAAGTAAATCTTTCTGCTTGTGATAACGAGCTTTTATAGATGATGCAAGGTTTCCAAGAGCTTCACCATACTGTGGATGGTCCTTTGGGCACAGACCAAGCCTTTCTTCATCCATTTGAATAGACCTGTTTAGATCTGCCATATCTCTTTGCATGCCAGTGCAATAACGCTCCCATAAGGATGTTGCAAGTCCTCCAAGAGCCTCTGCATGGTCTGGATGACCTGGTGGACAGAGATCTAAACATTGTTGTTGCATCTCTATGATCCTGTTCAGATCCACTTTATTTTTCTGAATGTGATAGTGTTTCTGTAAGGACACTGCAAGCTCTGCAAGAGCATCAGCATGATCAGGATGGCCTAATGGACAAAGATCAAGCCTGGTCTGCTTGATCTCAATGGCCCTGTTGAGGCCTGAGATACCACCTCCTTGATCATATTGAAATTCATATGAATGTGCCAGATTACGCAGTGCATCAGTGTGATCTGCATGACCCAAGGGACAAAGATCCAACCTTGCCAGTCCCAGTTCAATTTTTGTGGAAAGACAAGGCAGATTTTTGAACTGTGCACTGAATTTGTATAGTCTTTTGTCATATTTCCTGAGGGCTGACACACAATAATGGCCATCTGGAGCAACCTATTCAGTATATTAAATCATTTGTAAACACAATCCCAACATAGAACTTACCAGTACCTTATAGGCACTGCATGTCATGGACAATGCTGCAGGACCAGCAGATAGTCCAAGGATATTGCCTAGCACATTATCAGCCCATAAGTCAGAGAGATGAAAGAGGAACTTACATTGCCACCTATTACTAGAGCATATCAAGCTGGCTACGTTTGTAACCAGCGGATTGCCCAATTGTTGTTTATTCCATCCAGGGGCAAGCTTCGGAAGAGCATATACCGTGACAGTAACCTTGACATCCATGGATGGAGGTGCAGTACTGTAGGCAAAACGGATCAACGATCATAGTTCTGGAGTAACTACCCTACTCCGTGATGCTTACAAGAGAAAGGGATGGTTCCATGTTACCATTAGACCATCCCTTGATTGTTCTCCAGAGCACGTTATTTTAGACACGTCATCGACACAAACGGTGACACGAATATCTTGTTGGGGGAGTCGGGATGAGAGGGTCAACCGAGTAACTAGGACGGAAGTGAGGGTGCGTATATACACTGGCTAGTTAGAGGAGACATACCTGTGACTCGGAAGGTTATTTTTGCGGGGATTTCCCGGCTCATTGGTGAGATATGAATCGTAACAGATGCGAGATGAAGTAGCTGGATGGGAACTTTGACGAGGATGGCGGGGAGATTTGAAGCGAAGGAAATATAGGTGAGAGGAGAACCAGGAAGACAAGACAGAAGGGCGAGAAATTTGTTGAGGCCCGATAGGGATGAGGATGGGGGAGGCTATGGTTTACGTGGCAGCGAGACGGACGAACTAGGTCTGAACGCAGGCTACCGAGATGGAGAGTTATGGTGGAGACAGGCTAGAGACGATCGAGAATGGGAGGTTGGTGCTTCGGGGGGGAATCAGGGAAAAACAAATGTTGATAAAGGCAAAGCGACTGTGATAGAGATGTAGGGGCGGAGAAGGCTATACGGATCTTGGGAGTGGAGGAGCTCGAAGATGCAATGGACAACAAGGAAGATGGTAGGCAAAATAGCGATGGGAAAAGGTAGGCGGGGAGGTAGATCGATCAGATGACAGAGATCGATGGACCGGGGGTAAGGTGGCAGGCTTAAAAACAAGAGACAGGTAAGGGGAAAACGTGGCGGATACGAGAGAGGACTGGCGGAGAGCCGTTAAGATATCGATGCTATGGCGAAATTTTTACAACTTACATGGAGTAGAGCAGACCAGACAATAGGCGCAAGATCAAGGGGGGATGGATCGTAACTTGTAGGATAGCGCAGAAAGACAGAGAAAACGGAGGTGCGAAATTAGATGAGGTGAGTGGCAACAGAGAAGGTAGGATGGTGTAGTTGGTGGGAGCGCCGGTGGGAGCGCCAATGGAGGAGACTGCCAGAGGAAAGACGACAAAGACGAGACCAGTGCAGTGCAGGGAAGGGAGCACCGGAGAGAATGGCGGATAGGCAAGAGGATCGCAAGATTCGCAACAGGGCGTTGACGACAGGGGGGAAACTTGGGCGGGGGACGATAACTTGATAGAAAGGGAGCTAAGATGCGAAAACTAGATGAGGATCTTGGTAGACAGGACTCACCTGGGTAGACGACTTGCGGCACGATCAAGTGCTTGCGGTGAAGGAGGTAGTAAGAACTTGAATTGTGCCAAAAGTTGGGAAGATAAGGTCGGTGGAGGGGGGTTGATAAGGTCATACTATGTATTTCCGGTGTAGTTCGGGTACTGTAAAGGTTGGTACAGAGCCAGATAAATTGCTAGACAAACGTGGACGTCGAGTGTAACTTGCCTTGGAAATTTGCCAAGATGGCAGCGACGACGACGAGTCTCCCCCCCGCGCTCGCCCAACCGATTGATTGTCTGCTGATCGACAATTTCGACTCGTTTACGTGGAATCTCTACCAGCAACTCTCCCTTCTTGGTGCGCGTGTCACCGTCATCCGCAACGATGCCATACCCGCCGCTGCCCTGCCCCGGCTCGACATCAAGTCTCTCATCATCTCTCCTGGCCCCGGACATCCTACCACCGACTCGGGTATATCCCGTGATGCTATCCGATACTTCTCTGGCAGGGTCCCCGTTCTGGGCGTCTGCATGGGCCTCGAGTGCATCGTCGACGTTTATGGTGGCACGATCGGGTGTGTCCATCTTTCTCTCTCCGTTCTCTTCACTCGGAAAAGCACGCTCACGACAACGACAACGGACAGCTACGCAGGCGAGATCAAACACGGCAAGATCAGCCCCGTTCGACACGACGAGCGAGGTTGCTTCAAAGACATCCCTCAGGGCATCCTCTCCACTCGCTACCATTCCCTCAGTGCCTCCCTAAAAACACTCCCAAAGGAATTCATGGTCACTTGCATCACTGAAGAAAGCGGCGTCATCATGGGCGTGCGTCATCGCGAGTTCGTCATCGAAGCTGTCCAATACCACCCGGAGAGCATTCTCTCCGAGGAGGGTGACACTCTCCTTCGTAATTTTCTTAGCCTCAAAGGCGGGTCCTGGCTAGAAAACCCGGACGCGCGCGTCCATGATGCCACTCTCCCACCTTTCCCCTACGACGCCCTCGCCCCAGGGCTCGAGAACGTAGCCGAGTTGAAAACCAAAGTGCCCACCATCCTTGAGCGCATCTATGAACAGCGTCTCAAGGACGTACAACATGCAAAGTCTCTTCCTGGTAGCTCCCAGCGCGACCTGGACGCATACCTCGCCCTTCATCTTGCACCACCCCTCGTGCCTCTTGTTGCACGCCTCAAAGCTAGATCCCCCGCTCTCATGGCCGAGATCAAGCGCGCCAGCCCCTCGAAAGGCGACATTGCACCCAACGCAAACGCAGCGCACCAAGCACTCACCTACGCCCTTGCCGGCGCAGCCGTCATCTCTGTCCTCACTGAGCCTACCTGGTTCAAGGGCTCCCTCCTCGACATGCGGCTTGCTCGCCAGACAATCGACGCCCTCCCGAATCGTCCCGCAATCCTTCGGAAAGACTTCATCCTCGACGAGTACCAGATCGCAGAGGCACGTTTATGGGGTGCCGATACTGTCCTCCTCATCGTCGCGATGCTCCCACCGACACGTCTTCGTGCCTTGTACGCATACTCCCTATCGCTTGGGATGGAACCTCTCGTCGAGGTGCACACTACGGATGAGATGCGCGTCGCACTCGAGCTTGGGGCCAAGGTAATTGGGGTGAATAACCGAAACCTGCACAATTTCAACGTCGACATGGGTACCACCAGCCGACTTGCGGACATGGCGCAGGGTGACGTCGTCCTCTGCGCGCTCAGTGGGATCAGCGGTCCAGAAGACGTGAGAGGCTATGTCAAAGACGGTGTTGGTGCGGTGCTTGTCGGCGAGGCGCTGATGCGGGCCGAAGATCCCCGGGCGTTCATCCATCATTTGTTGGATTGGCCGTTGCCTAATGAAGAGGAAGAGAAGGATGGGCAGGTGTTGGTGAAGATATGCGGGCTCAGGAGCGTACAAGATGCGTTGATAGCTGCCGAAGCTGGGGCAGACCTCCTTGGGCTCGTCTTTGTCCCGTCAGGCAAGCGGTGCGTCTCAGTGGACGTTGCACGGTCGATCGCCAGTGCTGTCCACGCCTTCCGCTCCTCGCCAAACGCATCCACAACGGCAAAATCGAACAGTGACACTGAGGTGAAGCTTGAAACTGAGACGGAGAAGGAAACTGTGACTGTGACCGGGACGGAAACAAAAGTGGAAATGGAACAAGACGTAGGGAATGCGCCGTGGTTCGCGACACATGCACGCAGGCTCGCACGTACGCTCGCACACCGTCGCCCGCTCCTCGTTGGTGTGTTCCAAAATGCGCCGCTCCATGTCGTGCAGGAAACAGTCGTGCGCGTAGGATTGGATATCGTACAGCTGCACGGGACGGAACCGATCGAGTGGGCACGTTTCGTGGGTGTGCCTGTCGTACGCGCGTTCCACGTGAGCCCTGACGCCGCTCCTGGGATTGGGGAGGCTAACGGGGTCGTGGCAAAGGCAGACGGTCTGCGGGATGTGACGCGCCCTGGGTATCATGCGTTCGTATTACTGGATGCGCAGCGGAGTGACGGGCTCAGCGGGGGGAGCGGCAAGACGATCGATCGGGCAGGTGCACGAGCGGTAGTGGACGCCGGCGAACTTCGAGTCGATATTGACGGGAGCAAGATCGCTCCAGCGAGCAGGGATGGTGACAAACGTGAGCAGCAGAATGACGCTGATAGCAATACCGATGCTGGAACCGCAACCGCATCTGAAAAGAGAAAGGAAAACGGAGAGGAAGTTAAGGTCAAGGATGGACGTGGTACCCAACTCGATACCCCTCGTCACACGCGTATGCCGCTCATCCTTGCGGGTGGCTTGAGTCCCTTGAACGTAGCTGACGCGATCGCACATGTGAAGCCATGGGCGGTAGATGTGAGTGGAGGCGTCGAGTTGGAGGGCGGGACCGGAAAGGATGCCGAAAAGGTCAGGGCATTCATACGGGCGGCCAAGACGCCTTCGGCCGCGCTTGATACCAAAGACAACCCAGGGGATGATTGAACAAGACGGTTGTTTGAACGAGAAAGAGAATCTGGTGTATTGAATAGGTGCTTTCTTGGGTATGGAAGTGTGTAGGTGTGTGGTTGCTACCGACTATCGATTCATTTATGCTGAACATGAGAAACACTTGATCGGGGAAATACCGGTAGGTGTTGCGAAGTGGCTACAGTGCTGACCAGAATGGCTTTCATCGATGTCTCAGACAGTCAGACTAGCTCTACAAGAGCAAAGCTTCGCGGACCGGGGGGCCCGGGGGGGCCGAGCTTCACGTCAGACGCACGAGTAGTACTGTAGCCGCAACCTTACACGCTGCGCATTTTCAACCGACGAGCAAGGTGTGTTTCCCTACTAGGTCTCATTTCATCACCACCTTTGTTCCTTGCTCCGAGTCACTGGCAGTAGTCCTTGTTCGCCTCGATGTCAGCCTTCGAGTCCGCAGTCGTGAGCACATTTAGCGAGGAACGGAAGGCGTGAACAACACTGGAGATCGACCGTGCAACGTCCACCGAGATGTACCGCTTGCTTGACGGGAAATTCCCATATACCCATCCTCGTCGGGATCCAAAAATCCCCAAGGTCGGGTCTTCGACGCGCATCAACGCTTCCCCGACAAAGATCCCCCCTCACCTCCCACCCTGAGCCAGATTCTCAAGTCAACTCCTTACGCTTATTATTCTTGTCTGAAATCACCCAGTTGCAGTTTATTCTTGCCAGTCACCTTGACATCACACTGATACAAGACGTACGGAAAGTCTCTGGTGTTCTGATCGCATTATGGATGACGATACGTCCATCTCCGTGTAGGAGCTACACCTTCATTCTCTTCACCTGCTTATCTTCTTTTGGCAGTGTGACCTTCTCCATATCCATTCAATCCCGACACCTTTGCCTGGGCTCCAGGCGTTCTTAGGTCCATGCGTACTCCTTGGTAAAAGGGTCCCATCATGCCAGTGATGCCAGTCTGACTGACTCTGGCACGTGCATAATCGGTTTAACTACGCTCGGCAGGCCATCAGTCCGCCCACAACCTCAAGAACGAGCAACATGCGCGTGAGGTCCCGCCGCGAGAGTCACCACAAGGCTTGGGCCAGGCTATTTCGTCCTTTTCCGGATCTTTACCGCTAGTCGCACTGATAGCACACGTCAAACTGTGCGAGTACTGTGGTCTATCCTTCGTTGATGTTTCGTTTCCGATATGCTCCTCATCATATTTTCTGAATCCTGATTTCAGCCCTAAATCTGCGTTGTCTCCCACTCCTCCCTCATCGGCTTCCTGTCCTCCTTTTGAGTCTCCCCTACCGTCTCCCTCCTCGTTCCCACCCTCGTTCCCGCCAACTGCTCCTGCATAGTACTCTATTTCTCTAGCTCATTCCTGCATTTACCGCGAACGCCTAGTCGCATAGCACACATCCAACTACGTGAGTACCACAGTCTAAGATCAACTGCCAGGCTTCAGTATTTCAGTTGCTTATCCGAGTCCTGACCATTTGGCGAACCAGAAACGTTAAGACTTGCTCCCTGGCAATAGGGAGGTGTTCGTGTTCATCTGTACCAGCGTAGACCCATCCAGGCATCAGGCGGAAGCAGAGTGCTGAGAGGCGGGGTGCTAGGCCCAGGCGGAGTACGGGGTGGAGTATGCAATGGTGGCGGAGGCGAAGGTTGAGGATGAGTTGACGTGGTTGTCATGGGCGGCATCGACCTCTTTGCTTTTGACCTCTGTACATCGTTTGGCTTCACTTGAATCCAAGATCTACACAAAAGATAACTTTGCTTACTTGGTAGATCATGGGGGTCGATCTTGAATCCAAATCAACGCACTTAGGAACCATATCCGAGCCACTGTCAGGATATCAGCAGACAATCTCGTAACTGCGGGAGTGGACATGACTGGGGTAACAGCAGCCGCATGATGAGCGTTAAGGAGAGTGCCAAACGGAAGTGCAGCTTGCGAAGTGGGTATAGTTGACAAAGGAGGTTGATAATGAACATGAAAGTGTTTTTCAGGCCGTCAACGGCGAGCTGGTGGTAGTTGGAGAATGGAGATAAGAGGCTGACGAAAAGCATATGGTGAGCAAGTGGACACGAAATAGGTGTATCGACTCACTAGCCAGTACCTGTGAGAACGAGGTAGGATCCAATGCTGAAACAGGGGCCAGAGAAAAGGGCTGGGATTTATATGTTCCAGAAGTGAAGCTGTCCACATGAAGAAACTCTCAAATGATGATACTTACTTGTAACGCATGACGTCGCTTCTCTTGTTATCATTGATGGTAGCACCATCACCTTTCGTACGTCCCATGTGCATCTTCGAAATCTCAGATAATACCCTTTAATTACTGATTGGTGGTTCTGGGAGCAACGGCGTGGTGCTGACACCTTTCAAAGCCAATTTTGTTGGTCCTCGTGTCAGTAGTCTTACTGTAATCAAGTTGGCTATGTGGCAAAGCCCGCTGTGTCGCAGTTTCAGTCACAGGCTCCTTGTTTTCGTCATCTCTGCACCCCACCCTCTCTGTACTTAGTCTGGTGACCAGCCATCTATGAGAGGTCAGCACGAGGCAAACCATCAATAGACGGTCTGGTAAATTTGGTCGCGGTTCAATTGGGCAGATTCAAGTTGGTCATTCGCAGGGGGTCGCGAGCCGAGAAGCTCGGAAGGGGTAGCCTGTCGGAGCCTGGCAAACCCTCCCAAGGGTACATTACTTAAAGCATACGTTCTGCCGATGGCCCGATGATCCCTACTTTCGGTTAAAAGTACATCAGCAAAATCATACAATCACTTTATCATAGGCACTTTACTGCACTTTGACAATTTCATAAAGTAATTCTGTAAGCTAAGCCATCAAAGTCCATAAAGCTCTAAAGTGCGATTTGTTCACCATGCTTCAAGTCTCACAACTTCGTGTTCTCCCTCACGGAGCGTGTCATGGCTATAGAGCATTGGTAGAACTGTTGCTCTGTATATTACTGTCACCCGGATATAAATATATATCTGTAAGCAGCTGCATGCTCACCCTGTTGACCCAAGAACGGTCGACGTCCCTGTCGACTGGGATTTGATCATTGGTGCCACTGTCGCCAAACGAGCCCCGCTTCCGCGTCAGTAATGTTCTCTTCATATAGCAGACGGTCCCACTTGTCGACCTCATAGTACTTCTTTGCACCTCGCCGCCTGATACGTCCTTTAGTGACAGATGCAGAGTAATGATTTCATCGCTAACCTACTTGAATAACCCCTTATATCATCTTGCGGTTGCTGGTTTTGAAAGATCCTCAGATCGAGAAGCAGGGGAAACGTAATGAACTCAACTGAGGAACTGCCCTGGCACGCGGACTCCTGGCGTATCCAGTTTCGAAAACATATCACATTCACTCGACGCTTGCAGGGTTCGACGGTTCCTTGGGCTATGCATTGAGATGATAGGATCAAACCTTCTAGTTGGCGCAACTGCGCGATTGGCAATTGCAAGAGTTCTGGCAACGCCAATTGTGCGAATCTGGATAATCGGTGAGTGAGATCGTTAATGTTTGGTTCGCTGGTATGAAGGCTGAGTTGAATTACGGTGTCCTTGCGTCACAGATGAATTATTATCGACGCAGTGATGTTCTAGCTTGGGCTCTAGGCGCACTATGTCACCTCGAAATCGGTTGGACAGCATCTGCGCGCCGGGGTAGGCAAACTTGA
This sequence comes from Hemileccinum impolitum, assembly GCA_003316335.1. Taxonomy (NCBI): domain Eukaryota; kingdom Fungi; phylum Basidiomycota; class Agaricomycetes; order Boletales; family Boletaceae; genus Hemileccinum; species Hemileccinum impolitum. The sequence goes on along the minus strand of QFEQ01000108.1, from coordinate 191,191 downwards.
TGTGGTGACGGGGGTGGGCATGTGGGCACCCCAAGCCGCAAACGTCGACACACGTTGGAAAGGGTGTGCTGTCAGGCTACTATACTTAACACGGACGATTTGGGTATCACCCGACTTGAAACGCCACCGAACTCCACAAACCTTGTGTCGGCTTGTCAAGGACACGGTATCCGTTCCCTTCCTGATACCAGTTTGTCAGCGACCAAGAAAAACTTGGTCCTGGGTGAGAAGTCCTCCATTCTCTGTTGTACTGCTTCCGATTCACCATCCGTTGCTTATCATCGATGCATTCAGTGCTTGTGACTACGTCTCGACGCCGCAATACTCATCCCTCAGCGATGATGGTCACGGATCCGGATTTCCACGTACCCTTCCACTGTGCCCAACTCGCGCCATTGCATATCGCAGGCTGGGACTACGCATCGGTGCATGAACTTGTCGTACGTAGTCCGACGCTCTCTCTGTCATCATCTTATGTTCGATCACCTTTCCTCATCACGCTCTACTATCCTTCAACTGCATTGTCCACTGCTCGTGGGACAGGTTCTCCCTGAGATCGTGTCGCGGGAAGATGCACAAGCCCTCTGCGATATCATGTCTCGTCTTCAGAGCGCATCATGCCCTTCGAACCTCGAACGATCTCTCCGCGAGATCGCGCTCGCTTGGGAGGACTACTACCTCCCCAGGTACCCAGTCCCATTCTTCCAGGTCAGAGTCGCGGACGTGCGTGCCACTGGGGGGTCACTTAGTACAGCGCTGGAGTTATATGAGGAGGTGCGTGCTGCATGTGATGGATGTGCGTTGCGATGTGTAATGTGTCGTTTGACCGGCCACGATCTCGGTGAATAGGTGCTTCACACGATCAATGTGGGTCCACAGGGCACATCATTTGTAGAGTTTGTCTCCAAGTTGCGGAGCCTGGCTCAAGGGGACGCAGAAAGACAAGGTGGGCCTACCCGGTCTGGACCATCCTACAAATCGTGTGCTGACTGTCCCGACCTTCGGTTCCGTGCCAAATTTAGCGCTCAAAACTGACAACCTCCGGTTCTTCCAAGAATGGAAACCAGCCCGTGCGTTTACCAATCCATTCTCATGGCCAATGCTCCCCGTTTCCGCCCCCGACATTCTCAACACCTGGCGGACCTCCAGGCATCAGAGGCAGTTGCTCAACTATAGCTGGCTACAGGCCATCCATCTCGATCAGGACTGTGAGCTCGTACCCGAGGTATGTCACACTAGCGTTCGTCATATCTCCGGAAACACGAGTGACACTCACAGTCCGTCGACGCATTAACGCGATATGGGTTCATCCCTTCTTTCGTCCGATGCGCACCCGGGAGTGAAGTGGCGAACCCAGAAACACTCGCAAGCACTTTACTCGATATCGATGAGGCACGTGACCTTTCCTCCTATAAAGAATCGTCGCCTGATGTGCCATCCATTGCCTGCTCCAACCGGTGTTGTAAAATGTAAATTGGACCCGGTTATAGGCATACACATCAGTCTTGAAACTTGCCGATCACGTTGAGCAGCTGACGACGGAAACTATCAAGGCGATCCACGGTAAGCTCATGCGTTCCTCTAAGATCCAGATCGTCGAGAGCGGCAACTGCATCGGCGCACTGCACTATGTCAATGCGGGCGTTACACGCCAGGCCACCCAACGATCGGCCGTGGTACGGAGCCACCAATATAACCTCGCGTTTTGTCCCACCGAGTTGGTAGACCAGCAGCTGGATTACATCTGCAAGATGGGCAGGGTATGCATCAAACTTTTCTCTTTCTTGCCGGCTGAATGGCTTATTGATGTATCCTGTTATACAGCAATACATTGCGCGATGGCGTAACCCATTTGCGACCGCTGCGTGGATCCACATCACCTTTACACGTTGTCACCCTTTTGACGTGAGCATTTTGTTATTGTCGGTCTCGATCTTATCACCTGATATCCCACCGTACATATTCCAGGACGGGAATGGTCGAATGGCGAGGTTGCTGTCATCCATCCCCCTTGTGCGCCATGGCTTCCCGCCAGTATGTATCACGCCCGCGTGGCGCGGCGCGTATTACGAGAATATGAACACGGTGGGTATTCATCAGGTTGGTGTTGGAAGATACCGTTGACACGCGCACATCACCTCTTTTTTTCTCTCCGAAAGCAGGCTTGGGATGGTGACTACCAGCCCCTGATCAATTGCTTTGTTGAGAGCGTCAAAGCGTCATTGATGGATGTTGAGCGTATCATGGCGTGACCGTCCTTCCGGTTTCCATCGCATCCTTTCACCCTTTTCTTTTTCTTTGTGTACTTCATATATGCCATGACGAAAAAGATGAATTTGTCGATGGACTGTTGTATTATCTTCTTTTTGTCTTGGTCGATACCATTGACACGCGTATGGATTCTCGACTCTGATGTAGTAGGTTAATAGCCGTCATGCGCACATCACTCGCGGACGAATATCTATGCCAGAATGATGAGGCTTGGCACACCCCTAATGGCGCAAAAGTCTTCGTTAGTCTGGAGGTAAAACATCAAGGTTACAACTTGAAAGGGCGAACAGCTCAGGCCAGAGAAAGAGACTTGAAGCTTGCAATCTAGTACAACGAGGTATATACACGTCTGAATCCTATCTCTCCGTCTCGATGAAACTATCCACGATACAAAGTATCGAGGCTCGCTCATAGCAAATTCCTCAAATTCACTGTCATTGTATCGAAAAAAAAAGCTCATCGTTTTCCAGCGTGTGCCCTCGCGAGTTCCCGTTCGAGCTCGTCACTCGGGTCGTCCATGACAGGCGATGGCGGCCTGTGCGCAGACACCGTATAGCCAGACGTCGCTCCCGGGACATCTCCGTACTCGCGCACGGGCGAGCTGAGTATCTCATCACGGGATGGAATCGGCAGACTTGAGCGGTGCACATGCATGTGAGTACATGATAGACCAAGGATGGCGCCGACCCGATGACGGCAACTCACCTGTCCTGTCTGCGGATCTGTCCTGCCGCTCTTGCTTGTGCGCGAACCTCCTTTCTAAAGGAGCTCACTTCTTCTACGATCAATTTCTTCATACCCTCGATCGAGTCTTCCTCTTCAAACGAAAAGTCGAATTTCTGTATCGCGTTGAGTGGAAAGAAAACCCCATCACTTTTGCATAGGCAAACAGGACGAAAAGAAATGTACCGCTTCACAAACGGGTTCATCAGCAGGATCGTGCCATACTTGGAGGTAAGGATGGTTCAGTGCTTGCTCGCAGCTGATCCGTTTGGCAGGGTCAAAGCACAGCATCTGGGAGAGGAGGTCGATAGCGAGGGGGTTAGCATGGGGGTACAGGGTTGCGAATGGTACTCGGGGTTTGATCGGTAGCGATCGGATATAGTCTTGCGCCTAGATCAAGGGCCACGGGTTAGCCTACGTGTATCGCCCAGGGTGCGATTAGACGGACTCGAGGTGAGCCAACTCGGCGGAGCGTATCCTCGGATGGAGTACCGAGATAGTGCAAAATCTGGTTCAGCTGATCGACATAGCTGTGGAACATTGAGGTCACCACTTCATGCATGCAGAGTAGGGGCTTACTCTCTGCCTTTGAAGATGGGCTTTCCGCCAAGGAGTTCAGCGAGAATACAACCAACAGACCAGACGTCGATGGCAGTGGTCTGTACCCGGATCAGTAGAACCCAAGCAGTGTCTGGTGGCGAACACGTACGTAGTTGGCGAAACTCAACATGATTTCCGGAGCGCGATACCATCGCGTGGCGACATATTCCGTCATAAATCCCTGGTTGCCAGCGGTTTTGGATGTACCACCACCGGGAGTGTATCCGCGCGCAAGCCCAAAATCACAGATCTTGAGTTCGCAGTCGGCATTCACGAGGAGGTTGCCGGGTTTGAGATCACGGTGGAGGACGTTTGCAGAATGGATATACTTTAAACCGCAGAGAGTCTGGTATAGGAACGACTGGAAGTGAGCGTCCGTGAGGGGTTGCCCTGAACGAATCTGATAGGCGCGCGTAAGCAGGCGGGCGGAGGGCGATGGGTAGCGTTGCTTACGATCGCATGGAGATCTGCCTCCATGAGTTCTTCCTACAGAGTGGATAGATGGTGTTGGTCATCCGCGTACGCAAAAGTTACTTATCACTGACATAGAGATATACTTCGTCAAAGTTGCCATTGGGCTGGAACACAATGTCCATATCATATAAGCAAGTAATCTGTCCATCTAGGGTCAGCGACCGCCCATTTGAGATCGCGCCAAGGGCAGTATGTCGCTCACATTCTTGTGCCCTCTAAAGTGGTGTAGCAGCCTCCAAACACACTATCAGCCACACGTTCCCCACTGGTATACCAAGACACATACCTGATCTCGCGAAGGCATCGTTTCGTCAAGATACGCTACAGAAACGAGAGCAGGTGAATATAAGTACGCGGGAAACTGTCAATGGGTTTGCCTTGGTGTTAATGTTGGTGATTTTTTTGATTGCACACCCTTCGCCTGATCTCCTATGCCGCGCGGCAACGACGCAGCCATAGGCACCCTGACCGAGTTCCTTGACGAACTCGTACTCGGCGTCGACGATGAAGGTCGAGTTGAGCGCGCTGAAACTGTGTCTTTGCATGATCGTGGTCGTCAAGGATCAAGAAATGAAATGCGAGGACCGGGGCTATGAAGGACCCTGCAATGCTTACGGTAGGGTATCGATGGCACCAAACAATAACACACATTTACACAGGTCCGCACATGCACACCGCCTTGAACTGTGCGGTGATAAACCAAGGATAGGGAACTGAGCTTCAGACTGGAGTCACCGGAAAGGGACTCATGTTACTCGTGGGAACTGATGGGGAATGGAAGCTACACGTTCAGTTCACATGTTCATTCCAGGGTGTAGTCACACATGACAGGAATGTCACCAGAACTTGGACACATGACGACCTGGAAGTAAATTACTTACAATAGCTTGTGGACGAAAGATATCGAGGGCGGCACTCGGAACTTACCAGAAACGGAACTTACAACAACGCAAGACGAGCCAGTGAACTTGCAAGGGTTTTGCGAACATGTAGAAGCACAAGATAGGTTGGGATCTATTAGGTGTGAGCGTGCCTCTGCGCCCTGACCCAGGCATCTACTTTCTCCTTTTCCGTATCCACCCCGTGTTCCGCCCTCAGGTGGCGACGAAGGTCGTAGGCGCGCGTCAAGACATGCTCGCATGTCATGCTAGATGATGATCCACAGGCATCTAGAGTCGCATTTGACGCCACCAATGCGTCGACGTGCGGGTATGGGCAACGTATAGACGTTGCGTTTTGTAAGCGGGCCGCATAGGCTTTACCAGTGATCGCCTCGATGTCATCCGCGTCGGTATCTTCTTCCGAGGTTGTCTCCGTGTGGACAATCTTTGACGAGTGTAATTTAGCTAGATGGCGCTCGAGCAGACACTTGTATGCAAAAGCACTGTTGCAGTGTATGTGAGGGCATACATGGTTCCGTTGACCAAGATGAATGACATTATGATGCGTTGTCAGCGCATTTTTCTGTACACAGTGTTAGTCCATGCAACATCGCGAGCGACTTCAAAGCAGGATATACCGATTTGAAGTCCTTACCACAGCCCGCAAAGTCGCATTTCCAGTCACGCCCGAGTTCCCCACCACGCCTTCGTTTCCGAGGTTGCACGCCCTCGGCATCAGTTCCATCTTGAGATGCATCAGGTCGGTCGGCATGATAAAGCTGTGCTTCAGTTTCCTGCTGTTCATGCAGTTTCTGGTGGGCTCTAAGGTTATGTTGGGATGCGAATGTGCGACCATTGCACCCGGGATGCATGCACGTCGGGGGATGTTCGGTGCTTATATGCCTCTGCAAAGCCGTCCATGTGCCAAAGTAAACTGGATCCTTGTCGGGACCCGGAAGACAATGAATGTGCGAGCAAATGTATCGCTTCTCTGTCAAGGAAATGGTGAATACAGGTCAGCGTCAGGTGAATATGGAGGCACAATCCATACCGTCATGTGTTTTCATGTGGCCTCGAAATTGTTGATTTGTTGCAAACGATTTTGTACATGCTGGATGTGAGCAGATATATGGTCTTGTTCCTGGTGGGGAATGTACTTCACAAACGTGAGTACGCAGCTGGCGGTGCTTGAAAAACACCTCGGTGCAATCGGCTTCTGGGCACTAGGCAAACTCCATGAGGTTGACGAAATATAAGATGCGGATCTCGAACGCTGACAATATATGATCTATGTTCCCTGTGAGAGTTTCCGTGGACAACGAGATGTTGAGATGTCCAGAAGCGTTTATTACATTCCGCAGACTCTGTGCACACGTAAGGCCTCTCAGATTCGGGCAAATGGCTCCTGCTGTGCGCCTGTAAATGACTCTCTCGCAGGTAGGACTTGCCACATGAGTTACATGCAAACGGACGCTATAGAGGAAAATGATAAACGAACGACAATCTGGAGTGACTGCAATCCTGACCTCGCCAGTGTGAGATCGCTGATGCTCCGCCAACCTTGATGCTTTCGAATAGGATTTTGTACATTCGGAATACGTGCATGGGTGGCGTGCTTTTTTGTTCAATGTTTCGGTGGAGGGCGCTGCCGTGGCAGCTTCTAACGGTGCTGGACTAGACGAAAGGCGCAATATCAGGTGAGATTTTCTCCGTTTCCCGAGCACGGTGGTGGTAGAGATTGTCTTCATTGCAGTCTGGTTATTATTTATTTTGCATGAAATATTTAGACTTATATGCTGTGCACATAACACGTGACTGTTGATCATATGAGCTGTGGCAGTGCACTCGCTCCTTTGACCCGACAAGATGCCCAGACGCAGAATGTTTCTGCTGCCTTTGCTTGTTCTCACTAGCATGTTCTTCTACACCTGGTCGCTAAATGATCAACTTTGGCCAGCCGACAACGACCGTTCCAATTCACTCGCCAAAGACGCGCTTCAAGCAGCAAGTAGCTCTGTGCACGAGGCCATGCAGGCCCTTTTCGAGGCGTACGAGGACGAGTTGCGAGCTACTTCCGAACGGAATGCAATACATCGCTCGAGTGCAAAATTGGAACGACTGCAGCTGTCTCTCGACAGTCTCTATCAAAAATCGTCACCGCTTCATAATATAACTATTGAAGAGCGTCCAGGTCTACAGTTGATAAACGAGCGTCACCTCGCAGGCATGCATCAAATTGATATATGCGAATCCCTTTCAGGAAAGCGAATTACTATGACCGGCGGCGAGCACGTTTACCGTCTTCATATGCTTCTTCTTCAACACAGAGAACGCGCCGAGGGGAAACAATTTCCTTGCCAGTACCATGAATTCTGCACCCATCACCATATCTGCTTGCCTTACCACCAGCAGTTGCAAGACAATACACCACAGCCGCGTTATATCAAACCGCCGACGGCACAAGAACTTATGGACACCGAGTCGGCAGTAGTCAACTACATTGTCTCCGACACCCTCTATTCCGCACGAAATGAATCTTCCTGGGAGTATACCATGCCCTTTGTGGATCCGACGACGGGTATCCGATTACGTGAGACGTATTGGCTCGCGGCTGCACGGAAAGCGAACATCGTCATCCTGGGACGCGGCCCTCTGAGTGCACCCGGACAAACATACCAAGGAAATTGGTCCTTCCTGCGTCATGTGCCAGACTATGTAGATAAGTCGCGCGCTGCAATCATAGGTGGATACAAGAGTCCCGAATCGGACGTCCATGCCATGAACCATAGGGTTCCACGATCACTGGAAATTCTCAACGCGGCAGCGCATCTGACCATATCTCGTTTTTTGCCTGACCTTTTCCAACTTTTACGCTCGATCAGAAGGGAGGTTCACCCGGGCAGGCGAAAACCACTAATATGGCCGAGCAGTTGGTATCGTTTACCGGGTCGGGGTGTTGCGAGAACCGTTCTCATCCTCTCCGAGTCGCATGTCCGCAGCAACATCCGAGACATGTTACAGCTCGTGTTTTTTCAACGCCGTCGATCCCGCTCCTCGAAAGAGGATGTACCCGTATTGCATCTATCCACGCTGCTCGTTGCAGATGTCATGCACACGACCCACCATGAAGATCCGTGGGCGTTACTTTACAACGCACAAGGCAAGTTCATGGGGTAACCACATGTTGTCTCACGCTGACGTGCGTCCAGTTTATTTGCAAAACAAGGTGCTCCGGGAGATTTTACCCCGGTACGGCATTGTGTTTCTGCCGCTGGAGGGGTTGTGGGCCGAGGATGCTGAGACTCGTGGTCGCAGAGATGCCCACGGCAGTGCGGTAGACGTCAGCCTTGAACGTGTCGGAGAGACATTTCTGACAAGATTAGATTACGTTCTTAGGTATCTGGAATGATTCGTATTATCCGCCTTACTTTCAGGTCGCTCAGGCCGATTGGTCAAAGAAGTCCTCCGAGTGATAAAAGAAAGGTACAAGATACTACGTACCTGATACAATCCGTCTGTCAATGGTTCTTGCTTATGACGTTCAGTTAAGGACAAGGTAACGGCGTGGTGCTTGTCCGAGTGAGATATGTACTTACGGAGACAGCTGCCATGATCAGGGTGCACAACAATTTATCATGTGAATAATTTTAGATTAATTGTCAGACTATACAACAGGTATTTCAGTTCCGTGTATTGAATTCCACTTGCGAAAGGCGGAAAGCTGCATCATCCCGTTCAATAGCAATGAAAGAAATGGAAAGGACTGAAAGACAACATTATTACGAACGTAATGGCACACTGCCAAAGTCCTAGTTGGTAGTTGCTTTGGTATAGCGCGTAGGGGCAAAGCCAATCCGCTGGTTGGTGGTATCAAAAACGCTGTAGTACCGCTGGCTATAATAGACCGCTGGCTCAACATCCCCTGAAGAAGGCAAAAGGGGGGAATACACCCACAGGAAAACGTAACCATTGACAAAGTCGAATCCAGGATTGTTAAGGTCACCAAAGTCGGCGAGGACAAGGTAAATCGCAGTAGAGTTACCGCCGATGACAGTATTGAGTGAGCGAGGCCAGATCTGCGCATTGGGTGAGAGATCGTAGGATGTATCTCCAATCTTGAATGATAGTGGCTTCAGGGAAGAATATTGGGGTTGGGTGATGGCCAAGAGGCCGGTGTTGGAGTCGAAAACACCGCCCGTGGCGGACTGGTATTTCTCCAATGCGGCTGTGGGTACCAATGTACGAGGTCACCAGCATACGGTCAATCAGTCTCAACGATGTCACTCACCCGAAGTAAGGTAAATGAGGGTGGAACCAGTGTCGACGATTCCAGCACCCGTCGGCATAATCAGGGTGCTACCATAGTAGATTGACTGGTCGATACCCCAGAATGTTGACGAAGGGAAGCTCTTTGTAAGTGGAAAATATTTCACCGCGCCAGTGATAGCAGAGTCGTCAACGCCGCCAAATGTGAGTGTTCCGTTGCCGGACTGCTCGGAAGACGGAGCAAAGAAGACACCGATAACTTCCTCGGGTATCTTGCCTTGATGATAAAGGCTGTCCGGTACTGTGGGGACCAAACCCGTGTTGGCAACGGTACCATTAGTCTGGGCAACGGGGCCTATTCCAAGGATACCATCTACGCCTGCGAAACCACTGGAATTGCTGGAAACCCCAATGGATTGGTTTTCTACTACTAGTTTCGGGGCAAGTGTGACGGTATCGATCCACTCCTCTCCAGAGAAGTAGCTGGCGGCATAGAACTTATACTGGTATGACCGCCTTTAAATATGACACAAGCGGCATGAATGCATCTGAAACGTACAACGCTGTCTCCAGTGTTTTTACTTGTCCTGGATGGGACGTATGGTTTGGAAGCTCCGACCCAAGTATTGGCGCTCCCAGTATCAACTATAAGCGTGTCTACAATCACTTAGTACATGTGCCCGGATCCGCAAATGATAAACGTACAATTAATTGCGGGGCTGCCAACCCCAACTTGAGCGGTGTACCGGATTCCGGTATTTGTAACGTTGAAAGAGATGCTCCCGGGCCCTCTGATCAGCTGGTCAGAGCTTTGGAGGACGCTGATGCGGGCTCGATCGTTCTCGATGAGTTTGAGCATGCCGCTCTCGTTTACCCTCATGTTCAAAGCGAGAGTAGCCTTGCCGGTGCGACGACCTAGGGGATTTGCATCCGCACTGGCAGTTAGGGTGATGAGAGCCAATGATACGAGAGCTTTAGAAGGCAACATAGTGAGCTACCCAGGACCAAGGGCGATTGCGAGCTCTGAAAATATTGCAACCTCCCTGTGAAGCGTGCCTGTAGTTATCCGTCCCTGCTGCGCAGAATTTTCTTCGTACATATGACGTGACGTATCATATGAGGCTAGCGTGAAGTTCCGATTAGTAGCCTAACTTGAACCGCTGCCGTCTAGGGACGTAATTAAGCACCGGAATCATCAAATGACCCAAGAGGCTCCTGGGATCAAGCGGGCCTACGACAAAGCATGCTACAAAACTTAGTCAGTAAATGACTTCACAGAAATGTTATAACACTATCTGCAAAAACTTCAAACTGGTTCAGCACTAATCTGCCCATCAGGATTCACTTGAAAGCTTGAAACCCAAGCTTAGTCGAAACATTTTTGATCGAAAAAATTATATGCTGTGTAGAACACAGCAAATTCCTTTATTCCCGCCGCCGCCGCCTCTCCGGGCCCGCTATCATCGTGTATTTGGCATGCCAATTTTGATAAATGCAGTGACTCGAAATTAAGTTATGTTTCATATCAGTGCCACCTTTCCTGGTATACTACGATCATAAGCGATTCCAAAGATGCTGTAATAGCGTTTGTTGTGCACGGAAGATGCAAGAAGAATGCATAGGGGGGAAACTTGAAAGAAGACACACCGGAAGTCATGTAGCCATGGATGAGATTAAAGGCAAGCCCATCTGGCAAACCAACGTCAGATAAGATATATCGTACCCCAGTTTCCGCCCAATTGACATCATTTGGTGAGCAAGGTCAGATGATCCTGTCCGTTCGGAGTGATGTCAAAAGAGGGAAATGACACTGTACAAATGAACATGCTAAAAATCATGAGGTCAGTAGTAAAGTCCAAGCGTTCACCAAGGAGAGGGAGCTGTGTCAAGGCCATTCAAATCGCACGAGCTTAGTCCTTCCTAGCGAGGCTGCTGAAACTAACAAGAGCAATTGGACACCAAGTTCATAGTCATCAACTACGTACATCGTCTCCGACACCCTTTGTTTCGGCTAAAGTGAATCTTCTCCAACTCCAGCCGTGTAATAGCCCTGTACATTGTTTGTGACATTGCAAGATGCACTGCCTTTTCTCTGGCTAGACTTTTGAAGAAACCTAGTACGCGCTTGATCTTTCTCGATGAGCTTGTGTAGTCCGCCTTTATGGTTGATTCTCCTAGTTAATGTGACTCGAGCAACCTCGCCAGCACGCCGACTGAGGGGATTCGCATCCGCAGTAGTAACTCGGGAACTCCCGCCGATGGCGGCAGACACCTTGCTTGAGATAATGCAATAATTATAAAATTTGGAGGTGCAGGGAATACGTGACGAAATGCAATAAGGTACATGATGCGGAGGATTTGTTTCCAAGTAGTAACCTGTATTCTTTTTCCGTACATCAACTGTATCTCTTTTCATCTTCGCGGCGTCTGTTTTATGCATGACCTCAAGTCAATCTGAGTTAGATTTCTCGTTGATCAGGAGATGTGTGAACTTGGGGAGTTCTGTGGTGACGTGGCTGAGGAGGTGTGAGACGTGTTAAACCCGACGATGGCAAGCCACGCACTGTTCCATGACAGTTTGTAAGTGTGGAATGTCACAATCTCTGATATGGACGTGTGTGCGAGAACTGATAGGACGTCACATGGTGAGGATGTAGGGTTTCTAAGGTTTGGGGAAATCATATACATCTCTGCTGTTGTGCCGGACAGTGACGCTCGAGAGTTGTCGCAAGGGGACGTAGTAGTGCATTCTCGAACCACATCTCCGGTGATCGTCGGGGCCCGGGTGTGTCCTTCATCATACCACAGTATTTCGCTTGGATCCGTTTCGTCAGTGTTCCTGTATTTCAATCAGCCTGCATGAAATCATCACCGTTTGTCCTACTCGCATCATGGCGGGCATTTTTTCGGGGGGCAAGACATTGCATTCTGACTCATCTCGTCACCTGAAAGCATAGATAATCCGCAGTCATGTTAATCGATACCATTCTGACCCTCCAGAAACCTTGCAAGCAAGGTAATTAGGGTGATGAGAATCAAGCGGTGAGTCCGCGGCTCCAAACACCTCTTGCAGTGTGACATCGCATGCCAAGCGACTTCATGGCGTGGACTCCCTTGCATCCACTGGGACCACTAGCAGGGGGAGGTGATAGCGGAGGGCCACAAGCATGCCGAAGCACAAGGTTGCAAAGGATTTAGTATGCGTGAGAAGCCACTGGTGGCGCTCATCCTTCTCTCGTCCACTGGCCTGTAGTCATTCGTTTGCACCCGCCATGTCCCTCACAGTCTGCATACCCTTTTTTCCCGACACAGTTCGAGTCCAGTTTCGGGCCGAAAAAACCGTAGGTTTCTTGTCCAACCCCTCACTACCATACTTCTGTACACACTTTTTCCCAAGCTTACGAAGTATCAAAGCCGAGTATAAACTCCGTTCGGCACTAGTCTCAAATCAGTCTATAACTTACTTACACGCACGATGTAAACGGGACTAGGATAATACATGAGCACCCTAGGCTCCGAGTTTCGAGTTGGTGATCCTGTCACCAAGTGCTCAAGGCCAGTATGGCTGAAAATTGGTTGACCGTTGAATTCTACACGTTCTAACATGATGCTGGCAGCCTGCCACGGCTCCGTATCCGAGTTCCTATAAGAATTCCAATCGATTGCTCAATGCTTAATAACCACTAACAGAGCACAGCCCATATAATTCAAAGCTTCTAGTTGGTGGTCGAGTTTGTGTAGATCGTCTGAGCGATCCCAAAGCGCTGGTTGGTAGTGTCAAAGACGCTGTAGAAGCGTTGACTATACAACGGACGTGTCAGCAGCAGTCAAATCTGAATACGCTTCACAATGGACTAGAAAACATACAGGAAACTGTAACCATTGCAGAAATCAAAACCAGAGCCAGATGAAGAACCAATGTCATTGACGACGAGGTATATTGCACTGGAATTCCCTCCGATGGCAGTATTCAGCGAACGAGGCCAAATCTGAGCATTGGGTGTGAGGCCATAGGGAGTACCACCAATGTTGAACCACAACGTCTTCAGGTTCGCGTATTGAGCGGAGGTGATAACTAGTAAGCCAGTGGTGGAGTCGGGAGTTGCACCTGTCAGAGACGAGTACTGCTGGAACGCATCTATGTGAACCAAATGGCGGCGTTAGCATTCAGGGCACTCTGTTGCTAACCTCCCACTCACCAGAGGCAATCAGAATGAGAGTGGTACCAGTATCGACAATACCAGCAGTCGATGCCAGAATACTGGTGTTACCGTACGAGATCGATTCGTTGATCCCCCAGTAGTAAGCCGCAGGGTCGGTGGTCGTGAGTGGAACGTAGTTTACTGAGCTTATTGTCACCGAGTTGTCATAGCCACCAAACGTGAGCGTCCCGTCGTTATCCGACTCAGAAGCTGGGGGAAAGAAGATGCCTAGTACTTCCTGCGATATCTTTTTTTGACCGTACAGATTGTCCGAAACGGTCGGGACTTCAGAGACGGTTTCGACAGTGTTCTGAGTCAAGCCAACGGGGCCGACACCAAGAATACCATCGACTCCATTGAAACCCGCGGACCAGCTCGCAACACCAATGGATTGCTGGCTGATCACTAAGTCTGGAGTGAGCGTAACGTTGTCGAGCCACTCCTCTCCGTAGAATACCCCGGAACCATAGGACACAGACTAAACATCTTGAGAACAAGCATTGGTTCAATGGGATGAAACGGACATACAACTGAATCGTTGGTATTCACGCTAGAATTAGTGGGAACGTATGGCTGATTAGCTCCAACCCATGTGTTGGAGCTTCCTGTATCGACTAGAAGAGTGTCTAGAATATTTCATCAGCTTGACAACTCACAAGACACGAACGACTGATAAACGTACGGTATGCGGGAGGAGTGCCAACGCCGACCTGAGCCGTGTAATAAAACATAGCATTCGAAACATTGACCTGCCCTAGGCCAATGCTGTTGCTACCCGAAACATGCTGCAGGGCTTGGATGCGAGCGCGATCCCTCTCAACAATGTTGCCGACGCCAACCGTATTAACCTTGGTGGAGACTGTGAGGCTAGCCTTTCCGGTATCACGGCTGAGAGGGGTAGTATGCACGGCGCCCAAGGAAAACAACAAGGACAAAAGGGTCACTTTGGGGAAGCGCATCTGAGAGTGTAATACTGAGGATGGAGAGTAATCACCTTCGCGTGTCTTTTAAAGAGTCGCGAACGTTGCGAGGCGGTGCATGGAACACAAGATGAGACTGATATATTCCATGATGCCCGTTCTCTGGAGGGAGTGATTAAAACGACGCAGCTGATTCGAGTACTGGGTAGAACCTGGATACACCCTCCTCTTGGCTAATTAGATGAACTGATGGCCCGGAAATAAACATGGTACGATGCCCACGCCAACCTCGTGGTCATCGATGATGTTTTGGTGACGCGGGTACCTCTCAGGCTTATTCAACTAAGACTTTACAAGTCCAAGTTTAGTCAGACTCACCGGTCCACAGGCCTACCGTCCATCGATGTTTAGCCATCATCAGCACCTCTGTGCTACCAGTGTCGGTCGCGTTGGAGAAGAGCTGATCATCAGCGTTGGCAAAGGGAAGCCCACTGCAAATTCCGAGTCAACAACTCTGACAACAATGATATTGATGACTCGGAACTTTTTATCAAGACGCCAGTCGCCGGCGAGTCGTCCGGCGAAGCCACTTTTGACAGTGCCCGAGTGAAGATGACCAAAGCCTGGCTCGAGTTTTTTTCCTGGATTTCACTGCTGGATTCTCGAAATCCTCCGAGTCGCCGCGTCGAACCTTCGAGTGGCCTACTACATTGAAGCTGCCACTACTACATACAGGAAGGGAGGCCTTCAGAGTTCTCGGGTTGAACACTGCAAATAGCAATGGGCCATCATGATCAAGTTGCTATTGAAGCTGGGCCTAGTCAGTGCAGTCACAGTGTCTCAAGATCTCATGTCGCGGCGACGGTCTGTGGAATCGCCTTCAAATGATGCTGGTATTATCTCAGGTTTACAGCCGAGCTGAGTGACTTGTTTTTGGATGAAGCCCGAGCTACGAGCGCACTACCTCCCGACGGTCATTTCCGTCTCTTACGATACGCCAAGATCACAATCATGATTTCACCTGTGGGACCCAAATGCGAGTCATGACACCGCTATTGAGACGTTCATCCCACCCTAAACAGACCCAGCGTTCCCCTCTGGAGCCTCACCACAAAGCCGTCAATCTCCTCCGCCTCTAGGTTATTGACGAGATACTCTCGATGCACCAGGCGACGTGCGTTCGCTTGCTCAGTCACCATTTTTAAGAGGTGGTTCTGTGTCGACTCGCCATCGAACGAATCCAGGCTCGTGCCTGCCTTACCCAACGTGACGTCTGTTCCCTTGGGGTCGACTGCTGCCATGGATGGGTCGAAAAGGTTATCGGGCCCACATCGCAAGGCATGCGCACGTTGTTCAGGAGATGTCGGATGAAAGAGTTTGCTGCAAAAATCGAGCGCATTCTGGAGTTCCCGCTCGGACAAGCGCGTGCCCATGTCGGACGCGCCTTGGATGACTAGCGAGGAAACGACGCCATTCAGTGACTACAGACCTTCCACGAGTATGTTACGTATACCTGGGCGAATGGTCGCAAAAGCACGTTCATAGCCGTCTTCATCGACGTCGTTGAGAACATCAACTTGTGTTGCCCGAATTTGCTTGTAGGCACTTAATACGATCATCTGGAACCTAAACATGTTTCGGCTTCTCGCTCATCAAAGAGTAAACACAGCAGGTTGCCACCTACCTCGTATAGCTCAATGTAAACCTGTTTGTGTGCCACGTAGCAGCAACACTTTCTGGGCAGTCTCCACGAATAGATGCACAGATAGAAGCCGCGGCAGACAGGGCGGACGTCATGGCGAGGTGGACACCCGACGAGAAAAGTGGGTCAATGAATGCTGTAGCTCCTTGTAAGGTACCATGCGGTCACCGAGATTGAACTGCCACACGCTACGTACCCCCCGCATCTCCAACAATACGATACGAACCCCCCGCGTACTGCGGCGCCGAGTAACTAAAGTCAGTCGCAGATCGCACCAGCGTGATCGCAGAACTTGGAGGGTCTCCGTCCGACGGTTTCGCGACCAAAATCCCACAACCGATCAGGGAGATCAAGCTGGGGGCAAGCGACAATAACGCTTGGTAGCGTGCGGGCGTCGAAGTCCCTGGCAGTGCCTTCCACCTTTCCTGGTACATTTTCTGGTTGACGACAACGCCAATGGACGTCGTGCCATCATGAAGCGGGATAAACCAAGCCCAACCCGATTCATCTAGGGACACGGAAACAGTCAGCGCACAGGGGTTGCGGTCACAAGTTTACATCCGATACGCGCCTGTCAACGCTTCGAACCATGGGGCGCCTTCGCGCTCCGTTCCCCGACAGTATGTCCCAACGCCCGTCCAGTATCCCCAGAGAGCGACGTTTTTGAGCGATTCATTGTAATGTCGGTTTTTCAGGTATCGATCGGACATCAAACCGGCCCGTCCTGATGCGTCAACCAAAAAGTCAAAGCAAATCTCGCCTGAGTGGACATTTGGGCAAGACCGTTTCCACTCTGCAGACACGGGGCGCGATCGGTCCAAGAAGCGAAGCGACGCTACCCTCGTCCTCTCGTATACGCATACGCCAGACTCTCTGGCATGATCAAGAAGCAGTTTATCGAAATCCGAACGGGTCTGATGTGTCGTCAATCATGCTCGCGAATTAGCGCGTTGGAGGAAAAGAATATCGAAAGGGAACTGACCACGTTCCAAGAGCTATTAGCATGTCCGATCGAGACAAAGTCCGTATCTGACATGACAGCACTCAATTCATCCGAACAGGAACCAAACCTCAGATGGGTCCACGTACATCCTTCTCGCTTGAACTGATTGAACTTGAAAGCGGCACCCGGCTATGAAATATGTCCAGAAAAGCGGTCCAAATGTTCCGATGCATAGACCGACCCATACCTTGTGTTGGAAACCAAATTCGACCAACTTTTTTTCCGCGCCGATGAACCTGAGGTAGTGACGAACGGATGGGATCAGGCTCTCGCCAACGTGACATCTGTGTATCGCATCAGAACGACACAAAGGGGCGCCAGGATCGAAAGAACGACCTCGGGAACTGCGCTGCTTCGAGCAATACGACTTGCAATCCCTCCCTCGCGAGCGCAGAGGCGGCATAGCTTCCCGCTGGCCCACCACCGACAACAAGCACTTGCGTATGCTTCGAGGCAACGGAGTAAGCAATAACGCAAGCGCAAATGACGAGTGATTTCTTACAGTTGGGATCGAGGACTCCATGGTCCCCATTCGTTGCTAACCTCGGATTGATTTACGTCCCCTGCTTTATATATACGTTCCAGTCTGAATAACATAACATCGTTGTGAGATGCAACTGCCATAAAGGTTGCGTATCATTGAGAGAACATCGCAGTCAAGTTGGCAGCTGGAGTTACGAATTTGGTTTTGGCCAGGAACTCGTTGCACATGTATATCGCGCGCGACAAGCGGGACTTGGTCGTCATGGCGGATGACACAAAGTCATGAATCCATGCCGTATGGGGCTGCAAGTGCCGGAAACATATTTGTTGTGACATGCGCGATATAGTCAACCTCAGCGCAATGCCGAAAGTCACTCATACGATCTAGGCCTGATGGCCAGCGCAATTTTAACAATCCAGGTTATCATGTCGTGGCTCAGAGATGATTTGTTGCACAAGACGATGTCATCGATGCTTGTTCAGTAAATTTGAGAGGAGTGATGCTTTCTGAGTGGAGCCGAGACATGAACTGCTGGTACAGTAAACCGGAACTGTGGGGCTTCGAACGGGACCAGCGTTGCAGGCTGTGGCCTGAGTGGGGTGCTGCTGGATGCTGTGGTCCCATGTGGTTTCTGATGGCATTCGGGTGTTACAGACATTCGTTGTTGGTTGGCGGGGAGGTCCACAGCATCAGACGAGGGTCATACCACAGAAAAATACCCGAGTTGGGCAGTGCAGCTCGGAGGTTGTGGCGTCTGTTTAAAGCGGTTCTTCCTTCACTGAATAACCATTTCCTGCATTGAACCGCTGACCTGCCGAACTAATCCTTGAGCATCGAGATGCATCGCAGGATTATTGCCTGTGAACCCTGTTCACACATGCCGCTGGACATGCAGACGCCAAAAATTGTGGCTTCAGTGGAACAGGAATATTAGATGAACCGGTTACTTCAAGTTCTTGATGGAAGGAATCCACAGCCTTACAAGAGCGCATTCCAATGGTTCGAAGAATAGGGCACGTGTCAGTAGGATGATATTGCTTCGAGGGTGGATTAGTGTTCCGCCAGGATGGTTACGTAGATGGCGAGAAAATGGACTCATTGACTACTCGGATGTCTGCGGACTGTTACATAAAACCGCGCTGATGCTTGATATATCGCGCACGTCATTCGCGGGATTTTTGCGGTACCTGCAGCTCGATAATGCCGTCGTGAATCGTAGCAATAACAAACATAATATAACGTCAATCCCAATCGATAGCCTGGGCATACTCCCGTATACGAGAAACGATCTGCTCTTCAATCTCGTGGTCAATACCAGTCGCAACCTTGAGGATAATTTCGTTCAACGATGTTGATCCAAGAATATCGACATGGTCACTCGTATTGGCACCACCGCGAGGAATGTTCAGCACAGGGCGGTGAGGAAGCTGTGAGGCAGGTGACATGCGTGTTAGTTCATTTTACATCTACATCGATCAATCACCGCACCTCCACGGTCGTAATGTTGATTCTTGCAGGATTCCACCGAGGACGTTTCCATCCCTCGACACACATCGCACCCATGCTTAGGAGACTGACTGTTCCGTCACCTTCTCCCATCTTCACACCGTTACGAACCTGTACAGGTGTTGTAAGAACATTCTCGAAACACCCATGGCACTCCTACCTTGGGCGTCAGGTGCTCACTTGTATACTCCCCATCGATCCAACTCGAGCGGAGTCGAGATGCGTTATCAGAAGGGGAACGCGCAAAATCGCCGCTTTCCACTTGTTCTTTGGACAATCCCGTGTCTACCAGAGACTCGTTTGGCACTTGCTGGGCGTGAGCATACCTGGCGGGCGAGAACAATCAGCTTGATTTGCACATCTTGTTACGTCGACGTGACCTACCAGTAAGATCGCTAAGACGACTGGAATCAATATTGTGATTGAAAAGGTGCATACTACCCACTTCTGTTTCCTTTCCGTGGCCATAAACACAAATGAACCTCATTGATGGGGCGTTTGGAAGCCTTTGAGCACGGCTGATAAGTCACACGGTGCATGGAAACAGTCCACCAGATACCTTATCTCAAGGGGATTGGTCCATTTCCTATGGTCCAAATCATTCCGGGCCAGTGCTTCCTCGTCGCGTTCGATCCCAAAAGAGTAGTTGGTTGACAACATTTTCTGCCATCGTCAGGAATTCAGTTTATGAATCGACCGTGATGCCCAAAGAAGCAAACCCAACCTGGAAACTGCTTGGCGTACGTTCAAGAATCCAATCTCCCACCATCTCCGCCGTCATATTCTTTGATTGCTCCGCAGCGCCAGCGTTGTTTCCAAAAACCTTTCCTCGGCGAAAAGAGATGAGTGCGCCATGGGAATGGGAGGCACCGGGTTCGTCATCTGGTGCCCATGTGTCGTTACCCCATATTGTGTCCCCTCCCTTGCAGTAATGAAAGTGAGACATGTGATGGTTGTGCCCAGCAAAAGCAACACCTTAACCCACAAGCTCGCACTTCCGGCCCAACTACGAAAAAGTTGCTGACGTTCGCTCCTGGAGAAGAAGCGTTCAAGCACTAGGTTGGGAAATAACGTCATCGCGTCAGATATGAACTGTACCGGTACTGACCATAGGCTCCCGCAGGATTCATTTCCACGGTGTCTCTCATTTCTCCAGAAAGGAAAGCGGACATCGCCTTCGTCTAAGTGTATAGTTAACATATAGTTCATACCATCGTTAGTATGGTATCAGATAGAAGTCTCAGCAGATACTCACCGTACCCTACATCTTGATCAGACATGGCATCTCACAATTGGTGGGAACGCCACCTACCAGATATGCGCCGGCGACACTGAGGAAGGTTTCAATGTGGTTCTGTAGATGATATTTGCAATCTTCAAATGAAGATGTGTGACAAAGACTGGCCTCCACCCAGCTGGGTCCACCACCCCCATGCTCAGGAGATTCTACCCATTTGAAGCTATCCACGCTGAAATTCAGTGACCCAGCTCACGGACTACCAAAGATCACGAACAAGTACTGTCACGGCAAGGTCAACATTATTGCCGAACAAAGAGATGTAGAGCAGACTGCTTACAAGTGCAACCTAAACCAAGCTACTACGTGAATAAGATAAGACACTCAAGAAAAAGGTTTCACACACCGTAGCGCCCATGGAGTGAGCGACTATCACCACTCTTTTGTCTTGACGCTTCCTATATTAAGAGCTGGAGTGGATCATGTCACTATCAAAATACAGACTTACTTGAGTCCCTCGATCATACCCTTTAACTTGGAAAAGTAACCATCTCGTTCTTCGAGATTCCACATTGACAATCTCCAGTCATATGCTGCAAGATAAAGGTTGTTCGTGTCGTAGTCCACGACTGCGAGATTCTCGATGATCTTGGCCCTAACAGGTAGGAAGGTGAGTGCATGTCTCCAACTCAGAAACGGCAAACCCGACCAGATCCAATATCCTGTCATAAAATTACTGGCAGCATTAATACCTTCCGCTGCTCGAACCTTTGCACCCGGGGTGTCGAGACCAGTGTCCGGGTCGAGCATCATCGCACCCATCCACCTTTCTCGATTGAATACTACTTGAGACAGCATATTAAACCCACCCCACACTTTTTCACGAAAGAAAGCCCGATATTCAGGTGAGGTTGACCAAGATTCCAAAGACTATGCAAACCGTTTAAGCCGGACTCCTCAGGGGTTTGGGTCACGTACGGTGGAAATGATGCCAGGTACCACCACGACAGGGTACTGTGCTGTGAGACCCCGCGCCTTGATCGCTTCACCCACTTGAAACTCGCGCCCGTCGTTGTTTAGCTTCCATACTTCCGGAATATTGCTGCGTAGACGTCCCCACTCCACTTCGACGCGTGAAAAGTCTATTTCAGGTAACCTGAGCGATATGTCGTATTCCTGCATCAAGAGGAGGAGATGTGCATGCATCTCCTGTATGTCGTAGGGCTGTATAAGGATGAACCCCAGGAGAACACCGACTGCGGATGCCATGAGGTACACCAAACGACGCGAGCAACGCGGGGACGTACGAAAAATGCCAAATGGGAAGAGAAAGCGTCCTTTGAAGAAGAGATGCCGTTTCGATCTCTGAGGGGCACGAGAGTCATGTCAAGCATGTACGAGGATGGATGGTCATCAGCGTACCCTGTTCAGTTCATGTATTTGGGCATCGTATAGCATTGCCTGACGGTCGGCTTCGCCACGCAGGCTTTCTACCGGCTGCACGCCCGTCTCGCTGTGTTCGTGATCTGAGGACGTTGCGGACTCGTCGCCGACAGACCATGGCTTTGGTCGTTTGAAGAGTGGCATCGTCAATCCAGTCACTAAGGACTTGTCGTGACAGTCGAATCTCAAAGTCAAGCTAGAAGCTTCGAGTGATGACAACTCGTGAACCACAACCTAACTTTCATCTAATACATTATGCTCCAACTGCGCGTTTGCTCGAGCGACACCCTGCTGCACTCTCGCCCCTCAAGGCTGACTCACACTTCCCTTGCCTCTCACCCCTAATGTTCCTGTGTCCATGTGATACAGAGCGGCCATGCTTACGAGCATCCGGTTTCTTGCAGCAAGATTTGCCCGACGGTCCTTCTCTTCGCTTTCGGCAGCGCCATTGGAGAACGGGAACATGCAGTGGGGCTGCACGGGTTGTCTCTCGAGTCACCGCTCGCAAGCAATGTCGATAATCATGAAGATCCTCTTTTGCAACTGCATGCTACGGACGTACTCTCTTTTGTGTTCCATGTCACTAACTATCCTCAGGATTTTCTGCCTATCCCACCTCTCTGGCGAACTTGAAGAAGGTGAACGCATGCCGCACACAATGATGAGAAGAGTAGCGCCATTGTAGTGTACCGTGTAGTCGGCCACAATGATTCTGTACCTTTCGCGCCGTACCGCCCAAAGGGAGGACCTTGTATCGTGGAAATCACTACTTTGTGCGCTTATAACTTCCGATTAAGCTCCGCTCTTGTTGCCGCTGCGTGCCGAGGCGGCAACTCCTTGCCGAGCCACGGCTCACTGTCTGCCGACGAAGTGCGCGCCACACGACATTGATGGGAGACCGAACCGTCATCTGTGTCGCTTCATCGAATCCTTTACGGATGGCGAAGGGCGATCCCACGATGGAATGGTTCCATCGTGGGGACCGCATGGCAGCGAGAAAGTGCGTGTGGGAATCCGAAAGGATCCCAGGCGCCAGAGCGACCTGTGGGACCGCACAGGCAGGAAGCCTCCCTCCTCCCCACTCGTTCTACCCGCATCGCAACCGATCTATCCGGGGTCGCGCCCCCGCCTATGCGGGCCACTACGTATTGGCCAACTCCCTCGATAGGGCTTGAGATCGGAAGCTGGTACCCTAAACGGTCTCGGAAGGGCAGCGGTAGGGGTAGGGGTAGCCCCTGACGAGAGCTTTCGCCGGCTCGAAACCGCCTACCCAACCCGCCTCCCTTATCCACCTCCATCTGTACTGTACATGGGCGTTCCCCATGGCCCGGCTCTCATCTTCGGAGAGGAGCGACCGACGGACAGATGTGTGGAACTGACAGCCCGAGCGTCCCTCTTCGCACACAGATCTTACACCATGGCTCTACGAGCCATGGTCCCCCCAACTGCGTCACACTGGTTATATTCAAGATAGCGAATCCATAAATTTTGTATAGGCTACATGCATGGTGGACTAACTATTATACATATGGAGATAATGAATGTGATCAACACCAGTGACAGTGGTGCAGAAATAAATAAACGACGACAAAAGTAGGTCATGACGATGCTTGCAAAGATGGCAACTCTGACTGTGGACTTGAACGAGGACTAGGACTACGACCATGTTCACGTGGCTCTGCGTGATCCCTTGTTTGCAAAGCAGCATCGCCGCCCGTGCGGTCGCTCAACGGCGAAGGCGGGTTCGCATTTGGCCCATGCTCAAGTACGCCTACTTCCACCCGTGGATGATCCTCCGTTGGTGAAGCAGCGCCACCGCTCGCGTCACCACTTGGCAATGAAGCTTGACTCGCACCGGGCACAGACCCCACAGTAGAAGGCGTCCTCGACAACCGCGGGGTCCGTCGACACGTGTACTCATGCACAAGTGGGACATCTCCAAACCATCGCGGACCATTGGACGTGCAGACGCTCGATGGCGAGAGCTGACTCGCCTTGGTCATGGGTGTTGAAAGCGAACCCTGCAACGTGGTTGTTGTGGCACCATTCGTCGAAGCACACTGAGTGTCAAGCGTCAATACGCTCTCGCCCATCTCGATTTGTGATGTGAGCTGCACCGTCCCTCTCCAGGTAGGGCTCACTCCTTGTTCGTCTCGTGGTATTTTTTCATGGTTCACGATGATTCTCCCAATCTGACCGGAGGTTGTGTTGGGTGATTCAGTAAACGAAGATCGAGGGGGACTTACAGAACCCCAAAGGGTGGCTACCAACCAGCTATCCAGGTAGACGTCAGATATGTCAAGATCACTCTCTAATATTCAACTCACCAGAACGTAACATTCCCACTCATACTTGGCTTGATCACCTCGAGGGAACAGAGCGTCAAGAACAACATTATCACTAACCCGTTAAAATTAGCATCACTTGCATAGCAAACCTCACACCAGACGACTAGCAGAAAAAGAAACCACACTCCTCACCTGATATCGCGGTCAACGAGAATGCCGAATCCCAGAGGATGGCCCGTCCGATGCCCTCTTGCGTCCATTTTGTGGGTAATCGAAAATATCTCCAAAAGGCCATGAAGAAAATAATCACGTTGGTAGTCATTGTCGTTGCGCTACACGAAGATGAGTGCACGGAACTTGGGAGCGCATCAGCAAGAGGGAAGGGGGCCAACCTGAAGAATGCGTTCCCAGGGTTGCTTCTCGTCAACCAACACGATACCGTGTATTTGTTTGAGGGGAATGACAAACGCGCGCTGATAACCATGGACACCGCTTGGGCGAGAACGAACGACATCAACACCGACAAAATCATTCGACTTTTAAGGAAGAGGGCGTATACTAGTTTTTACGGATGAGAGAGGATTCTAGGACGGTAAGGAAGACGTACGGCGAAACATGAGCAAACCTTCCACACAGGCAAGGAGGAATTGGATGATCAACGCTTGGTACATGAACCAAACGCGACATCCGGTGGGGGAGGTATATATGCCGAGATACATACGAACAGCAAAGTAGACGTTAAATCTATCAGGGTGCAATGCGCGTGTTACGAAACGTGGACCATGGAGGATAGGACCGCACGCACATTTGACAGATCAGGCCCGTATACCTGGAAAATATATAAAGCTTGGCTTTCCAGGATGACCGAAGGCGTCTGGAACGCGGATGTGTTTACCGCTGTACAGTGTTTTGCAAAGGAGCGACTCACGGCCATATGTGCTTGATTTCATCACCCATGAGCAAACCGAGTTCCATCAACATAATGGCGAGAGCCGTTGCTTTGGTGGTGGGGATAGAAGAGTAGATTTCGTAGATTGGCAAAGGACTCACAAGCAGAAATAACAACCTTGCGTGCTGCGATGTGGTAACTCGGATCCCCTACCATTTTCAGTTGTACGATGAAAAGAAAGGACTGGAGTCGGATGACGGTGAGCTGACAGGAAAGATGGAGAATGGGGGAATCAGAGAGACTTGCAAAATTGTTGCTCCTGCACACAGAACGTGCGGGGAAGAGGTCAAGGCGAACGGTCTCTAAATGTTCTCCATTGGCGGGACCAGCACCCTGAAAGCTGAATTTCAAACACAGGCTACCCCATTTGGATATTATCCGTCATCGCGGTATCAATAAAAATCACATAAAAGATCATATTCATTCGGCAGGCTGCCGCAGACAATGGATCTGAGACAGGGCTTGGTGCTTGTCATTTTAAAGCGGCGCTTTAGGTTGAAAGTCCGTCAACTTCCAATCTGAACTCCGCCAAGACCGAAAGCTACATTGTAATTACAGAGCGAGGCATCCGCTGGGGGACATGTCCGGACAGGTTTGCGTGTAAAAATTGCATGGAACCTCGCAGATTTGTCAAAGGTTTTGCGAACCGAGAAGCCGAAATGGGAATGTCTGTCGGAGTCTGGAATCTCGGCAACTGTAACCTTATAGCCGAGCAGTGTTTGAACGGCAGGTCGATCGGCGGCCAAGACGATCATACCCGCTGCGGTAAACGGTTTCCTGCTGCAATGAATGTACGACCAAACTTGATGTAATTGCAGTCACTGACTCAAGAAATCTCAAGTGCACAACGAGAGGTAGGGACGTCCGTGGCAATGCCCGCTACGAAAGGACTCGCTGAGCAGCGTGTAATAGGGGGGAAAGCTAATCAATTCGATGTACATCATGATTGAGTCAAAGAATTACTAATTTACATGGTGAGAATCGAGAGCGACAAATGATATCATACACGGGTAGAGAGATTCTGATAGCGAAGACGAGTAAGTCGCATAGGCTGCGAATGGGGGGGGGATGACATGAGATAGCGTGCAGTTTTTTTTATATTGGTTATGGTTGAACTCAAAGCAATCACGGCGCTGTCGAAACGTTTGAAACGTAGAAGAAGTAATTGATGTCGTACACTGTTGGTAGCAGATGCTGCGGATCGTGAGTGAGAGCATTCATTTGGTGTAGGAAGAGAAACCTTTGTTATCAAAAACGAGATGGAGTCCGAAAGTGATACGAGTCACGTTTAATCTGTACGCGGTCGTTTCGCGGTCGTTTTCCCAATGAGAAATTGCTGATTGCTGAAGAAGCGTGGGATGATCCAGTACCCGACGTACTGGCAAGGGCGTTTGTTGATAAGTCAGGAATACGACGGGTTTCGGGCGGCCATGGTGATTTATCAAGGATCCGGATGGTGTGTACGATGATTTGGTACACCTCGATGAAAATTAACATCAGGCAGAATGAGAAGATACAGGTGACGCACATGTCGATTTTCCCAGATGAAGGCATGCAGGGTGGCACGGACCGTTCCTGGTCGGAAAGCGTCGCACCAATGTTGAGGTGGGATCAACTCATTTTCTTCGTCTCTGAAATCCATTTGACGCAATTGGGAGCGTTGGTGGTGAAATAAGTCTCCGCCGTAATCATACAAGATGGTTGGATCGTGAACAGCGTTGATGGAAACTAATCGTGAGTGAGTGAAGTGCAACGTTCCAGCTGGACAAGAAGCCAACCATTGTTTGAATCGACTGTGACGGACTTGGCGTTGGCCTGTGTACTGTCAATATAGCACCACCTGCAGAACGCTCTGAATGATCCTTCTCGCATTCGTCGCTCAATAATCCGAAATCATCAACAGATTCGACCTCCATTTGGACAGCTGACTGCTGTGCGTAGAGCATAGGAACGGTTGCTCGAAACGAACCGATCCAGTCCATGCCGACGACAGCATCAACACACATCGAATGAGAATCGAATGACGAAGAGAAAATGCGAGGATGTACATACACCGGATGGACATCAGTGGTAAACATGTACCCATTGTACAGTGCCGAGAGCGCATCAAGCACCACCGTGCGTGATAGAGACGAGTCGATACGATCGTGCAAAACGCTGCAAGAACGAGAATTTTTGCTCATCGTAGCGGGAATAAATGGCTTCTCAGACACGACGAGGCAATGTTCGTTATCCATCCAGTTTGAATGACACGTGACCATCAGCTTTTCTATGCCTCGTCTCCATGAGCTTGTTGGCCCTGCGATACTGCAAGCATTACAGCTTGCGCGCTATCAGGCACTGAGAGGTATCGGTAGGGATGTCGTAGAAGTGGATGAAAATGATGTGATCAACCAGAAACCAACCTGCGAAGAGGAGCGGATCGTGCTATCGAATGCCTCTGTTGTGTCTGCATTGGAGGATCTGTTCAGTTGGATGTGAGTTTCTTCCTTCGTCAATACGCCTGATTCACTTTGAGATAGACACAAGGACAAGACCTCCAGAACCAGCCAACTATCGTTCATCGAATCCTGGCGACTTCATCGCGCGATGTACCGAGTTTGGATCATGTCAACTCTGTACGGCTATGGGAGTGCTCCACACGGACGGTACGCAGAGGGTGCAAGTGCAGAGACTCAAAAGGCTTTCCTCTGCAAATACACGTCTCAGGAACTCATTCAAATACACAAGGCCTGCATCTTTCTACGATGCCTCGCCAGTTGGGTGATCCTTGCGGAAGGCAAAATGATAGGATCTCTCGAAGTCTGTAAGTCTAAGAAAAGACATCGTCCCAGGTTTCCGCTGCGTTAACCAATTTGTGCCATCTTAACAGATGATTTCGATGGATTGTATCTGTTCGCCGGCCCTCACATTATACTGCGCTGCTTCGAGGAGCAAAGTTCTGATCCGCTGCCACATGGCTACCTGGATGACGATGGCATCTATGAAGATTTTATTCTTTCCCCCATTGAAAGCATCCTTTCACAGCGCAATGTAGCTATACCCCTCGCATTCGTAGGGTCGATATTGGATGAAGTGTGTGGGGCCAACGATACATGTTAGTCTGACCAATCTCGCCGTCCTGTATACTTACCATCAACAGGTCATGCGTGTGGTCAGAATGGTCGGAGGTTTCTCTCGCGCAACACTTGCACTCCGGACTTGTACAATGAGAAGAGTGTGATCATTTTGCTCATCGCCGAGTTGTCAGCTCACGTGTCTTGTAGACTGGGCACGCCTGAAAGGGTACCTAGGGACACCCTCCGAGATCTTTCTAAATTTATCATCCAATATGGCTGAGAAGCCACTCTTCAAGACGCTCCGGGAAGCCAATTATGATACCTTGTTCCATGAACTTTTCGCACACAAGGGTGAACCGTTCCAAAATTGGACGAAACAAGACTGGATCTGCACTGATTGCATTCGAGGATTTTTCATCAAGACCGTTTTTCGGTGGCAGCGGGAGCGCAAAGTGCGAGGTAACGATTTGATACTGATCTCAATATGACCGAGTCTGGATTAACGTTCCAACAAGCCGGCAAGACGGTCCTGGAAGACTGCAGGCATGTTCATCATAAATTATTACTGCTCTCGACACTGGTCCATGCTAATGAGTGGGTTCTAGACATGGCTACTACTGTAAAGATCAATGCTTCGAGAGGGGTCTTGATCACGCGAAACGTTTTAACGTGGGTGGTCCCCCGTTTTGACATACATTTTACTGAACGTGTGTAGCACGCTTGCGTGCCTGTTGACGAGGTTGCTTCCTTGACTCATTACCATAGTCGTTGAGCATCTGGACTCTGGAGTCTTTCAAGTATGCTTTTGTCCATCACGATTTCTTGGTTATGTAGCTCTTACTAGATTCTCCGATCAAAAACGGCGTTTTCAAGTTGTGTTCTGTGAGAACTTATCAAATCCCGATCGGGAGGCGATGTCAACCCTTGGGAAGGACTCAGGGTTTGCAACAGGCCGAGACTCTAGGAGCACACTGGCAGAGTTTACGGCGGTTGGTCAGTCTTCCATTTTGTTGTAATGAAAGGATGGGTCGCTCGAAACGGCGTGTGTTGACGCCAATGCATACGTCGGGATCCGAGTACTGGCAAGTGCCGGCAGTAACTTCTGAATTTGAGTTCGAAAGCTACAACCAACGAAATGGTCCGTAGTACATACAATTTTTTCACCGTCACGCTTGTCAATAGACGTGGGCGGGCGGGATGCCATCATCATTACAACGTACTCAGCATCAATCAAGTTTTTGAAACTTGAATTTACCTGGTGCCAACTTGCTTGGTTCTCAAAGCTGCTTAGATCCGTATGTTCCTAGCATGCAACAGACGACCTGGAAACTGTGGTACAAAAACGAGTAGCAAATGTGTGGGGAGATTCGGAGTCGCTTGTGACTCATAGCGGAGCCCGCCCCTAAAATTTGGCTTTTTACATGTACATTGTAGGCGCACTCACAAAGTCTTCGGCCGGCGTTACGAAACGCTACAGATCGGCGGTTGTAGGAGTCCTAGGGTATAGGGCTTAGCATCTTTAGCGCGCACAATACCTAACAAGGTTTGACCGACAAAGCTTGAACCTGAACTTCAAGTTGAAGGTGGCCGTCCGAGTCACTGTTCTCGTGGAAATAAATTTTTAGCTTTGCAGATGTGGAATCAATCCAGTGTAAGTCAAGTCTTGCCTGGCTAGCTGCGGTGCTGTGTCTTTCACAAAAGGAAAGCAAAGCAGGTGCCCGCTGCCTTTGCTCTTCTCTGGACGCCAGGTATCTCAGCGTCAACAGCATCTGCTTCAGTAAATCGGGTAATGCTCAGGACCACACAGGACTGCGTAGCTGAAAAATAACGTACTTCCGCATACAGGTCCTCTGCGTACCGGCGGTTGGGATGCCGGCTCATGTGTATACCTCCCGCGCTCTAATGGCCAGTTTGTCGATGAGGTGCGATATGTTCGTTAACCCAAGCCGTATCTCACAGGGAACACCTCCGACAGGCTCGGACATGGGTGAGACTCACGGGCCTGCACTACTAGTGATCAACATGCAGGTGGACTTTATCACCGGGAGCCTAGCTGTCCCAGATGGCCCATCGGTTATAGACAAAGTGAAGGAAATCATTGATCTACCGTTTCGTGCCAGATATGCCTCCAAAGTCTGGCACCCAACTGGCCACATCTCATTTGCCACCTCACACCCCGGAAAGAAGCTTCTCGAGTAGACGATGATCTATCCACCGGAACCCCTCGCTATCGCCAAGGGCCAGGACGTGCAGTCGATTGCACAGCGGGGTCTGGAGCAGGTGTTGTGGCCAGATCATTGCGTTCAGGGTACACCTGGCGTGCAGCTCGTCAACCCTCTGCGCGAGGATCGGTTTGATGCGGTCATATTGAAGGGCACCGATCTGGGC
This sequence comes from Hemileccinum impolitum, assembly GCA_003316335.1. Lineage (NCBI taxonomy): Eukaryota > Fungi > Basidiomycota > Agaricomycetes > Boletales > Boletaceae > Hemileccinum > Hemileccinum impolitum. The sequence continues at coordinate 160,795 of QFEQ01000108.1, read as the reverse complement.
GTGGACGTTTAAAGACCCCTGGGGACTTTTGGTTTCGGATCTCGAGGAATTGCTTCGGGCAAAGAGTGTGACGGATCTTTATATTGTGGGTGTGGCCGGGGACTATTGCGTCAAGGTGTCTGCTGTTCATGCGGCCGAGTTGGGGGGGTGGAAGACGTGGGTGGTGAAGGAAGGGGTTCGCAGTGTTTCGAAGGAAGGGAAGGAGTGGGACGAATTGAGGTCTGCGGGGGTGGGTATTATCGATACGACCAGCGATCTGAAAGTGAGGGGTGTATGATTGAGGCTGCAAATGGTCATGTAGGTACTAGTATTACGCCGGTGCTGGATTCAAGATTTCTGGACAGAACGATTGTACAACATTCTCCTCAATTCGTATGGCCTTAAAACTGTCCTGTGCCGTTGTCACCTGCATGCGAAAAAACAATTGTGCATTAAGAGGGAATCGAACCCCCGGCGGGTCGATGGCAACGACCCAGGTTACCACTACCCCATTAATGCTCTACATGTTGGCAAACAAAAATTTCCATCTACATAATGATCCCTTGAACGTCAAAGTCCTTTCGAAGTCTGGTACACCACAAATGAAGATCTAAACGAACTTGCAGAGATTCTCCGAGTCCTTTGTCGAGGAATCTGCACGGATCCGGGGTGTTATGAAACCACAGAACAATTGCAGAGAATCAAATATCTCAACAAAACACACAAATAATGGGTCCGTCATGAAATAAACGCTGTTAAATCAAAACACCTCCCTCCCTGACGCTGACTCCCAGACATACAGATTTGTTGGTAGCAATGCGTTTAGACGGGTACTATTTACTCTCATTATCGCGGTCACGTGGGCCCACGCGTTGAACGGAGTTTCACACGGTCCCCGTCGTTTCTTCCTTCACCACAACCGACATACGCGACGGCAACGACGACAACGAAACCCACGACAGCGACGACAGTGATAGCATCGCACACATTCCCGACAGGCTCGTTATGAGCACGCAGCGATCTTCGACAGCATCCGCGCTGAAGGACAGGCTGCTTTCAAACTCTCCGGATCCAGTTCAGTCATCAATTCGTCGCGATTCAGCCAAAGGATGGGGCAAGTCGTCATCACCGAGTTCGAATTCCGCGACGACCCCACTCAGGATTGCAAAACGCGACGGGAGACCCCCCTTTCCTTTGGTTGCTCGACGATCTTCATCCAGTTACAAGCACGTTAAAAATAGTAATCTCGTCTCGAAATCACCATTCAAAGCACAATCTGCCACTCCTTCCACGCCCTCTACATCTACATCTAGTGATACTTCCTCCGTTCAGCAAGGCACTCGCCGAGTCAGCGGCGAAAAACGGCCTCGCCCCGATTCTATGCATGAACAAGCTGAGAATGAGAGACCCTTTGCTTTCAAGCGCGAAAGGCGTCAGTCCAAGGCTTATCAAGGACTCATCGAGAAAGAGCCCGTCACAAAGAGCCCCTTCAAACGAGTCGTCAGTGCCGAAGAAGAGCAGCCACCGCCCGTGCCTCCCAAAGCGTCGCTTACCCCCGCTCCAGCCCCGCCACCTGTGCCACCCTCACCACCCCCTTCAGCACCTCCTTCCCGTCCTATTACTCCATCACGATCCTCACTTGTTTCGAAACGACTTCATGGGCCCCGAGCTGCAGATCAACCCTCATTGGATGGTAAACGACAGAGGCGGAAAACGGTAACATTTGATGAGCGCTGCGATGTCCTGGAGTTTGACCGAGACGAAGAAGAAGAGGAGAACCCTTTCTTCTCGTCTGACGAGGATGATTATGGTGAACCCGAACAACACGACGAATTAGAGAGCTATCATGCACAAGGTCATGACAATGCCGTGATCGTCGAAGATGTCGAATATACCAGCTTTGGAAGCGTGCAACTTGGTGATGCAGATCAAAGCATCACCGGCATTGTCGATAACATGATACAATCCACCTCTCTGCGAGGATTAGGCTTGCCTTCGACTCCTAGTCACCATCCCTCTTTGCCACCGGACATGGAAACAGAAGATGGGGTTCCGTACGGTCGCACTCATCATGCAGAGCGCGCACGGCGCCGAGCTAGTATATCGTCTTCTGCAATGTCTTCCCCAGCCTTCCCCTTCTCTAATTCTGAGCATACCGTGCAGGACCCTCCTTCAACGCCTCCTCGGACAGCGGAGTCCTCGATAGACATTTCCTCCGGATCAGGCATTCCACTTGGAGGGTCGACGCATGTTGAGCGTGCACACCAAGACCACCAAGTAGATGAAGTTGAAGCAGACGTCAATATGATGCCACCGTCACCGAGTCCAGCAAAGAAACTTGCGCGAAGCGAACACTCTAATCGGGATTCCCTCATTCCGCGGTTTGAGCTGCTTCTGCCAACAGAAGAAAGCTCCCCCAAGAATGGCCACGGTGGTGGGTTTACGCTGCTCCTACACTTCCGATTATGACGCTCACAATGTGCGAATTAGCCTTACCCTCTGCAGACCCTTCCTCTGTGTCGAGACCGAAGGAACAGATTGGCGAGCTATCGTTTACCTCACTTGAAGACCCCCTGGACCCCGCAAACTTGTCCATCGGCCAGTCGGAGGTGTCATTATCCAACCTTGACCTGGAGGCAGAGCTTCAAAAGGTCTTCAATCCGCCGCAGCCTGACAGTAAGGATGACGTTCCTAGATTGTCTGATCTCATCCCACGCACTTCAACGTTTTCAACGAGCACTCCTCCCCGTCATACGCCTCCTCTTTCTTTTGCCACCTCCGGTTCATCCAGTATCTCCGTCGACGAGCAAGTTGTGCAAAGGGAACGTAGTCCGCCATTACATGTCCCATTGCAGTCGCGCACATCTCCTGTGCCTATCCCCGCTAGCGACCTCGCGTCCTGCCCGCCTTCTTCGTCGGGGATGATGTTCCAGCAGAACTCGGGTTCGCCCACGCACCTTGACATGCGCCGACGGTCAGATTCCCCCCTTCATTTCTCCTCCAGACTGTCTGGTTCACCTGCCCTCTGGTCCGCATCACCATCCATGCGGACAGGGTCTCCCTTGCGCGAGATTGCAAACGCGCAAGAATTGCGGAGTGAGCGTACGCCAAGGACTAGAATCAGTAGAGACGATATTCAGATGAGGTTGATGGGGAAACGGAGCACGGAAAGCCCATTAGGAGATGCGCTCAGTTCTCCTGCACCCGCTGCGGAGCTACTTGCAGCTGAGAAGTCAGATGAAGAGGTTCCCCATGTGCAGAGTATTAAGGTTCCAGATCCCGCGGGATTAGGGAGAGAGAACAAAGGACGTTCGGATGTGACGTCTGGCGTTATCGATATTAGCGCCGAGTTTGCGACCATCCAGACTGCTGAGAAACGCACGATGGACTCTGCTACTGTCGGTGCCGATGGTCGGGAGGGTGACAAGCATAATGAAGAGGATACCATGGATGGTAATGTGTCGGCCACCACTGGGGACGAGGAGATGTTACCCGTCAAATCGTCAATAGTGGAGCCAGTCCAACCTCAGCCTACGGCTGTACGCCCTCAGTCAAGCTTTGGTTTGCTCGAGACGAGCCTCGACGTCAGCGGAGGTTTAGGGATTGGATTGCGAGACTCGATGGGGTCAATCCAGCTTGGGGAAATGCGGTCTGCCCTTGATCGACTCATGGATGATGTCAAAGACAGTTGCGGCCCAAGCACCAAGAGACCAAACGCACGATCCCACGCGCGAGTTGAGTCGGTGACGGAAGACACCAAAGCTGGCCGGTCCAGTGCCAACACAAGCAGTAACATTGGGGACGATAGCATGGGAACGCAGACCGACATGGAACTTTCATTGGACGATTTTCGCAGCGCGCCTATCACGCAGCGCTCTAGAACCGGTCCCCTACCAGTTCAACGCGCTGCGACGGATTCAGTTGTTTATATGGGGCCTTCGTTCAGGAGCCCGGTGGATGAAGTGCTGACGCCTGCTTCGCCAACCAAGGATGCTATCAAGACAAGGGAGGAGCTGATTTTGCAGAAGCGAAGAGAAGCACGGAAGAGGGACGAGGAGGAGTCGATGGGCTACTATACACCTCCACGCCCGACGTCGATGCCACCAAGTACGGGTCGCCCCAGTCGAAGGCGTAGTCGCAGTACTGGCGACGCCGGTGCACTGACGAAGAGCAATTTACTTCTGGATATTGGACTTTCCGACACTGAAGAGGAGCTTTTGGCCGATAGTATATCAAAAGAATTACGAAGACTCGATCCCGAGCACCGTCAGGGCGTAAGTTTCTCCGACGGACGCAAAACACGGTCTTGCTGAATTTGTTTCTCGAATGATAGAAATACCGGGTCCGCGAACACGAGGCTATTTTCGCCTCTGCAGACGCTGAGCAGGTCTCACATACATCGTTTGCTGGGGATGTGAACAGTGGTAAGGCTTGGAAGGCTGTTAGACGCCCTTCTGACATGGTACGCTTGATGTTTGAGTCTCCGGTCGAATACGCTAACGGGTGTAGAACGAGTATGCTAAGCAGATTAGGGAGTACCGGTCGCAAGAGAAGCCAGGCAAAGCACATGGTAAGATTTTTGTTAGAGGCAAGTATCTCGTCTTTCTTCCATCCGTACTTACTGATTCCGTTGTTTTCAGTACTTGGGGTGAAGGGTCTCAAGGTACCTATACCACAACAGGCAACGGCACTCACCTGCACGTTAAACAATGGCATCCACTATGTCACCACACCAGAGACGCGACTGTCTCCCGACGCGCGCATTGACCAGGAATTTGAGCTGTAGGTCAATTCTTGCATTCCTTTTCCACCTACTTAATTATTTCGTCCCCAGAATTGAGCACAATAAGCTTGAGTTTACGCTAACGCTAAAGGTTCGACGCGATCCTCACATTGTCGCACAGTTTAAGGCTCTCGTACCACCACCTGCACCTACACTTCAACCAGTCGCTCCGCCACCGAGACCCAAGGGCGGCATGTTCAGTTTCCTCTCATCATCCCCGAAGAAACCCGTCGCACGAGCTACTCCCCCTCCCCCCGCTGCACCCCCGCACAAACTGCCGGACAATCTCGCTCGTTATTTGAAGCAAGATGGTACGCTTGCAAGAGCTTTGATCACTTTTAAGGACGCCGCAGCGCGATGTGACACCCGTCTACTCGAGATTAAATACCCACTAATCGGCCAACGTTCCGAGGCTTCCGGGGGTGCTGCAACGATGGAACTCGGCGAGATTGTTCTTCAGATGTTCAGGTTACCGTCCCTTCCTGGCGTCTTGTCCTCTCAATTACCCCTGAGCTTGGATGAGTGTCTTCGTGGCCTCAGGCATGTTGCGTGGCATAAAGTCACGTACTTTGAGGGTACGCTGACGCAGAACGGTGGTGATTGTACGGTGAGTAAAATGTGATTGGCCCTCGGTAATTGAGTTGAATTCCATCCGCGCACTTTTACAGACATGGCGGCGGCGAGCATTCAGAGTCATTGGCGCCAATCTCATTGCATTCAACGACGTCACGAAGAAAGCGACGGCAACAATCAACTTGAAGAAGGCGATTGCAGTGGAAGACACGCACGATGCACGCACGGCCGCACTTAGTCCTGATGGTCGCCAAAGGGACGATTACGACTCGTTGATCGCTGTAGAACGCTCATTTCGACTCGTTTTTCCTTCTGAGCAAGAGATTTTATTCTTTGCTGATTCAGACGAGGAGAAGGCGAGATGGTTAGTCCTGCATTTTGTTTTGTGCGCGCCATCGCTGACGTTTTGCCGTCCAGGCTGGAAGTTCTTCGTGCTCTAGTTGGTCATATACCGCCGAATCCGCTGTGGGCAGAGCTGGTGTGGCAACGACAACACGAGATGGCTGCGCATGCTCAGCCGAGTGGTCGAGCGTGAGCATGTTTCTTGCACTTTCTTCAAGTTGACCCTCTTTGCGATCTTCGTCTTCTTTTCGAGCATGTCAATTATCCTCGAACCTTTTTGGTGTTTCGGCGCGCAATTCTTTGCATTATATGCTACGTATGTCTGTCAGGCGTTTAGTAGGACAGGGTCCATATGCTATCTCTTTTTTCTTCTTTTCCTTGTAGGAGTACGCGTATGTTTATAAATACCACAAGCCTCTGCAAACCCCAGCTCTACGGACCGGAATGTAGCCCGACTTCTTACTTCAGTTCAGTCTTGCTAGCCTGCTGCTGTTCATCGAACATCAAGTTCGAGGCGATCTCGCCACAGCGTTATTCCGAATTCCCTTGGCCAGGCAGATGACATACAGTGTGCTGGTCATACAATTACCAGATTATGCTGGCATATGAAGCTGCCATCCGAGTCGCGGTGACTGTACGAATGAGAACAGAGGGGAAGAAAGAAAAGAGGCTCCAAAAAGGGAGTAAAGTGCAATGCTGTGTGGAAGGAGGCATCGCCAGTAAACGAGGCGAGCATGCGCTGTGGTGTTGACTGTTTCCCATTCGCCTTGTACGGGTCCACCAGAGTGTCCGGGATGGGTCCCGCTCATATTGGATGACGCTGGGAGAACAGTGTTTCCTGCATCATGATGGCACAGTTTGCGCGTGGGTCCGTGGGACTAGATTACATTGAAACATTTACCGTATTCCTACTACGGACATGTGTGCTGCGTGATCTGAGAACTGTCCAAGTTGGCCACATCAGTGCTCATGTATCAGCGACCTCTCCGTCATGATCCGATTGAGTGACTGCTCCAGCGAGCCCTGTCTGTTGATTTGGCACAGATCAAGTTCGTGACCACTGGCAGTTGGCGTGCTTGGCCATCATTGACTACGTGATAATTCTATCAGATCTAACAAACATCGATATGCACCTACCCCGGGCTGTAGCGTTTTTTACTGGACGAATTGGCGTATGATCCGATGAGGTATATACGCCTTCCCTAACACGGTCTCGGAGAGCTAACAACAACACTCACTTCAAACAACAGTCCAATGAAAGGGAACTTGAAGGTCGACAGTCGGAACCAGGGTATTGTCTCACCGCCGCCAGTCGTTTCCATGTGCTACCGGACAGTGGTGGTTGTGGTTTCCTCATTCAATCCTCAATGTGTTTGCCAAGTGGGGACAAGCTGCTCGGTCGGCTTATCCCAGCCTCGAAACAATCTCACTCATCCGGTGATGTCCATGCGTGGGTTGAACTAACTGAAACACTGATTTATCCCTCTTCCGTAGGCATAGCCATTTATCAAGTTTGAAATTAAATGGCCGTTTGCTCTTCGTGAGCAGTGACACTACATTGATAAGCAGATATCCAAACAATGTTGCGACATCGAAGATCGTAACTTATAAAAGCCTTGACGCATAACCAGAGTCTCCTTAACCCCACACTCCCACTTCGATACAATGTCGACCAACAGAGTAAAGCTAGAAGCACTCTTGAAGTTGATCAACTCTGCAGCTCAGGAGGCTACTGCAGAGTACGAGAAAGCTGGGGAAGATGTGCCCTCCATCGATTCTACGGGGTTTCATCCCTTGGATAATGCTGTTGACCAAGTTGCGCTGAGGCGCGCCGTTCGGACGCTCGAAGGTGCATGTGCTCAGCTATGCACCACCCTTGCACCCCCTTCCCACACCGTTATCAACGTAAGCCACGACTACCCCCTCCTCTCACACCAACACAAACAGTCATTACCCCTAGCTCGTGCAGATGCATGACTCTGCTTGCATCCGAGTTGCCATCCGAGAGAATATCACTGATATCCTCGTGGATTATCCAAACGGTATCCATGTCAATCAACTCTCAAAGATCATTAGTATCGAGCCAAAGAAACTCGCACGTTTGTTGCGCCTTTTGGCTACCAGAGGTTGCTACAGCGAAGGTCAGTCATGTACTTCGTCGGTCAAAGGATTACACACTTACAGTATACGGGTATTCAGTGGCAACCGATACATTTGCGAACAACCGCCTTTCTCTGATTCTCCACAGTGAGAACCCTGTGCGTCACATGGTTAGCCTGCACGTCGAGGCAGGTGCGAAAGGTGCGGCCGTGCTGTATGAAACCTTGAAAGACCCGAAAATGGGATACTCTGAGGATCCTGAGCATGCGCCTGTCATGTATGCCAACAACAAGGAGGGTATCACTGGAACATTCTTTGACTGGATGAGACAAGAGGTAACAGAACCTTCCATTGATCTGCCATCAGTCCATCTCATATTGTTTGTAGGATGCTCGAAGAGAGGTACGTTGAGAGGTACTCTGTACTACCAGAAGTCAACACTGTATACAGAGTTACCAGCACTCTATGAGAGGACTCAACAATATTGCGGGTTCCCTCGCAATCTTGACTCGTGCGTACCGTCTGTGTCACTGGTAGTGCTCACCTAAGCACCCGCCCAGAGTTCCCCTTTGAGAAATATTCCACTGTCGTTGACGTTGGAGGAGGTGTTGGCGCTTTCTCCCTTCCTCTTGCGAAAACACACAAACACATCAAGACCACCATCCATGATTTACCGGAGGTGCTTGTACAGTCACGAAGTGTGAGCGTACTTGGCATATAGCGGTCACGCCGCGTAATAGTCTGACTTCTACAAAGGTGTGGGCAATAGATTGTCCCGAGGCAATCCAGGAGAACCGAGTTGAATTTGCAGAGCTTAATTTCTTCACGCAAGTTCCTGTCAAGGGAAGAGACATTTACTACGTAAGTCTAAGCAAGTCCATCGAGTGACGGACATCTCGTGATGATTGAGGACTTGCTCAGCTCCGCAACATTATTCATGATTGGCCCGACCACGAGTCAATGGTCATCCTTCGCAACGTCCGTCAAGCATTGGGACCCCACAGTCGAGTCCTTATCCGTGGGTTGAAACCATTCCCCAGCACAACATCGAGCTTACGTTACATCACAGACGACTGCGTCCTTCTCGAGCTTAGTTGCGAACAAGCTGAAGCCAAAGTTGCGTCCATAGGCGCTGCCGTGGTCAGTGTTTCCTGATCTGCTCGGATCTGTCTCAGGCTCTAGACGCTATTCACAGGCTCCTGAGCCTCTGCTTCCAAACTTTGGTGTCGGGAACGTCCGTATGTACCAGCAGGACTTGACGATGTACATCTTCCACAATGCCAAGGAGCGCATGCTGCAGAATTCCTTGCAACTTTCGTAAGTCGGGCGGGTGGAATGCTAGCATTGCGACGTTCTGACATCGGGCTCTCTACAGGACTGCGGCCGGCCTAAAGCTCGAGAAGATCTGGGACCTCGTGGGCGCGTGTGTTCTCGAATTTTCAGCTGCGTGAGGGAAGGCGTAAGCCAATAATACCACGCTCATTGGCCGCAATGGGACGATGGTCGGCCATGTGCTTATCTACACGTGTTGTCGCGCACAAGTAAATGGGGGTTCCTGTGCCAGCGTTTCTTCAAATGATAGCATCTTGGGGCATCCTGTATTGTGTATTGATCAAATTTGCAATAAGATACGATTGAAAGGGTTACAATGCTTAAGATTTGAAGGAAAATTTAGGTGCTTGTGGATCTCCTGCCAAAAGCCCTACGACCTTTTTATTCTTCACAACATGTAAATGAAAGCTTTGAAAGTTTTATGGCCAATCAGAACATCTTTCTCCATCAAAATGCATCAAGCCAGTCTTAGAGATCTTCTGGTTGGTCAGTTCGGACGAATGTACCCCCCGATCAGGATCCCCCACTCGGATCAACCCCCATACGCTGCATTCCGAGACTGATTCTACGCGCTTCGGAAGGGTGCGAACAGTGGAAAGCCGGGAAAAATCTGTGATGCTCATACATGAGGATCAGCATGGTTGACAGTAGCCCTCCGATTAGATGGGACCCTGTACGATCCACTTGATCACTCCAGAGCACCTCGGGATCTGGGACTTCATCTCATCGATGGATGATGTTACGAACTGGCTTTGTCCGACGCTGCATCAAATCTTACAGCTCACTTCACAGACAGAATCTGCGAGGGAGAGAAATAAATCCAAATTAGGACGTACAGTTTGTAGCTACAAATCAATTATGATCGCCTGGCGTATGATTATTAATCACGATTGTGATACTGTACTTTCGAGACTCAATAACCTGCAGACAAAAAGCGTGCAATCAATTTATATAAGCTGTATCATACACATGCCTGGGTTGTTTGTAACCGCTTCAAGAGTGATATTGCGAGCAAAATGGTTCCCGGATAGAGCAGAGGTGGGATAATGAGACAGTATACATTTGCCACACCCTGTGTTGGCCGTGATGATTCAAGAGTGTCAATGTATTCTAGAGGGATCTTGTCATGACACGCGGGGATGGCATGAGCATCATAAAGACCGTCGAGTGATAAATTAAAGAAAGCGGTTGGAAGCATATCAAGCAAACAAGTTAAGACAGAACTGATCAGTCGGAATTTCGCAATAATAAAAATCGACCGCGGAAATTCACGTTTTTTGATTGGCTACCGGTCACGCGACCCTGGGAATCCGCGCAGCTTGAAAGTCGCCGAAACTTGCACAAGTTACTAGCAAAACTTGGTCTTGACGATGGAGTTCCGGGACTTTCTTACTTCAGTTCATTCTTGGCTCGTCAGGCTTTTCAGACGTCCTGGCGTCATTTACATTCCCGCCAAGGTGGCATACGGTTATGCAATGCTCAGGCTGGCATATAAATCCTACGTGCAGATCGGACATTGTCCGACAAGTCTAACGTCACAATAAGCCTCAGTCATCATCATGACTTATGCATGTGCGCTGGGGATCTCCGCCTCCAACACCTGTGCAAGATTCCGGCCGCCATCCCTCAGCCTTACCCTGGATTGTCGGACAAAGCGTTTCAAACTTTCACGTCTTACTCAATTAATAGGTCCGGATCCCAGGTCTTCAGACATGGAAGCCACGTAAGATTGTTCATAGAGATTTGAAGAGTTAGCCGCACCGGGTCTCGCTGAGCTTCCTGAGACGTGTATCACTGAACAGTACTAACGGCAACTGCGCTGCAGTCTAACCCAAATGTGGTACCCACGCCGAGTATGGATGGTTAACCAGACGACGCGTCAAACAGTTGGCACGGAACAATGATAGCCAGCGGGTTAATACATCAACTACATCAACTAATAACTGAAGCATGTTGGTTAGGACTGTTGCGTCGGTGACCTCTCTGTCATGAGCTGACTAGGACTATTGAACCGCAGGATTCAACTTTTTCACATGCTCCGGCGAGTTGGTTTGACGCTGATGGGGTCGACCACATACATTGGGGTGGCCGGTGCAAGTTGCGTACAAGTCATCATTCATCGCAAATTGTGCGATGGCTCCATCGGTTGATTTGATATGCACCTGCAGCCCGTCAGTTTCCCATATTACGCCGTTCCTTGCCGTGACGTTTCTTACTAGATGAATTAGGGTATGACTCTATGAATAAACCCCCCTCCGCAGACACGGGCTGACAATAAAACCCGCTCTTGCATGTAACGACAGCCCAATGAAATGGATATTGATGGTGGGCAATCAGGACTGGACGAATCCCAGGCAATTTTCTGAGTCCCATTGTGGCCAATCGTTCTCTCAGTGTATTTTCCAAGTGGACACAAGATGCTTGGTTGTCTTATCTCGTTCTCAGCCCTGCAACTATCTTTCCCCGGTGAAGCTTAAGCGTGGGTTAAACTAACTGAAAAACTGATTGTCCCTTCCTCTCAAGTTGTCGAGGTGTAGCTATTTTCTGCCCGTGCGAAATATGCTCTTGTAGGCGACAGTCCGTGTGAGGCGGCATCACAAGGACTTTGGAAAGCGTAGTCTCGCTGTCACAAATGCGATACTCAACTGACATAAATCTCTGTACACGCGAAAGTAGTGGAGCTAATCCATCTATGTAATGCACTGTAACTTATAAACTCTCGACGCGTGAGTACATCCCTCAGGCCTCAATCCCCCACTCCCACTAACACAATGTCGACCAACAAAGCTAAGCTGGAAGCACTCTTGAAGTTGATTAATTCTGCAGCTCAAGAGGCCATTGCAGAATATGAGAAAGCTGGGGACGATGTGCCCTCCATCGACTCTACCGAGTTTCATCCCTTGGATAACGCTATCGACCAAGTTGCACTGAAGAGCGCCGTTCGGACGCTCGAAGGTGCATGTGCTCAGCTATGCACCACCCTTGCACCCCCTTCTCACACCGCTATCAACGTAAGTCACGACTAACCCCCTCCTCTTACACCCACGCTAACAGTCATCACCCCTAGCTCGTGCAAGTGTATGACTATGCTTGCATCCGGGTTGCTCTCAGAGAGAACATCACCAATATCCTCGTCGATTATCCCAAAGGTATCCATGTCAATGAGCTCTCGAAGATCATCAAGATTGATCCAAGGAAACTCGCACGTTTATTGCGCCTTCTGGCTACCAGGGGTTGCTACAACGAAGGTCAGTCATGTACTTCGTCGGTGAAAGGACTACACACTTACAGTATCCGGGTATTCAGTGGAGACCGACACATTTGCGAACAACCGCCTCTCTCTGATTCTCCACAGTGAGAACCCTGTGCGTCACATGGTTAGCCTGCACGTCGAGGCGGCAACGAAAGGTGCGGCCGTGTTGTACGAAACTTTGAAGGACCCGAAGATGGGATACTCTGAGGATCCTGAGCATGCGCCTGTCATGTATGCCAACAACAAGGAGGGTATCACTGGAACATTCTTTGATTGGATGAGACAAGAAGTGAGAGATTATTCAATTCATGTGCAATCCACTCATCTTGCACTGTTGTTCAGGAAGCGCGAAGAGAGGTACGCGGAGAGGTATTTACACAATCTCACAGAGCTTAACAATGTACACAGAGTTACCATCGCTCTATGAGAGGGCTCAATGGTATTATGGGCTCGCTCGCAGTCCTGACTCGTGCGTACCATCGGTAGGACTGGTAGTGCTCATCTAACCGCCGACTCAGAGTTCCCCTTTGAGAAATACTCCACTGTTGTCGACGTTGGTGGAGGTATTGGCGCTTTCTCCCTTCCTCTTGCGAAAACACACAAACACGTCAAGATTACAATCCACGATTTACCAGAAGCACTTGTACAGTCACGAAGTGTGAGCACTTTTCGTATATAGTGGTCACGCCGCGTAATGGTCTAACTTCGACATAGGTATGGGCGAATGACTGTCCCGAGGCAGTCCAGGAGAACCGAGTTGAGTTCGCCGAGCTTAACTTCTTCACGCAAGTTCCTGCCAAAGGAAAAGACATTTACTACGTGAGTTTAGGTTCATCGAGTGACGCACCTTTTGTGATGATTGATGAGAACATGGCTTGCTCAGCTCCGCAACATTATTCATGATTGGCCCGACCACGAATCAGTGATCATCCTTCGCAATGTCCGTCAAGCATTGGGACCCCACAGTCGAGTCCTCATCCGTGAGTTGAAACCATTCTGTAGTACGGAATCGAGCTCATGTGTCGTCACAGACGACTATGTTCTTCTCGAGCTCAGTCGCAAACAAGCTGAAGCCGAAGCTGCATCCACAGGTGCTGCCGTGGTCAGTGTTTCCTGATCCACTCGCACTTGTCTCGCGCTCTAGACGCTTGCCTTCTCATATTCACAGGCTCCTGAACCCTTACTTCCCAACTTTGGTGTCGGGAACGTCCGTATGTACCAGCAGGACTTGACGATGTACATCTTCCACAACGCCAAGGAGCGCATGCTGCAGAATTCCTTGCAACTTTCGTAAGTCGAATGGTTGGAATGCTAGTGTATCTGACATCAGGCTCTCTACAGGACTGCGGCTGGTCTAAAGCTCGAGAAGGTCTGGGACCTCGCAGAAGCGTGCGTTCTCGAATTTTCCGCTGCGTGAGGGACAGGCATAAGCCAAAAATATACCACTGCTCATTGGAGCGGCAGTTGACTGTGTGTTCATCCACACATGCTGTTGTGCACAGGAAAATTGTAGGGGCGGGGGCAAGTTCTTGTGCCAATGACCCTTTACCTGTATCATATATTTTATTTAACCCAAACTCCGAAAGCGTCATTCCAGCCTGAGGCCTGAGGTGTCATAAGCGATGAGATGTGGCACTCTCATGCGATCCGTTTTCCGGATAGTGGGAAAAAAAAACGACATTTCCCGCAGGTGTGGTGTAACTTGCACCACCCCTGTCTCATCATCAGTGATTCCTCGGGCTTACCACTTCGGGACACTCCCACACTCCTGCTTCGGGCGGCTCAGGAACCTCGGCTACTTTCACTGCGGCCGCAGATATTGCCTGGATACCCTTGAGAACGACATGTTGGTCCTGCGAGCCCTACTCGTAGGAGGAAAAAAAGGCGTAATGCGCGTAATTGCCTCCGGCACTGCTGGACTCGGCGCCGTCCCGCGCACCTCCATTATTGTACATGATACAACGACGACTTGTCGTCGCCAAGTCGCTTCCCTTTGCATCAGTATTAAGACTTAAACAGGCCGGCTTACCCGCTGGGTTGTCCTGATCTGCCGCACACATAGAAACCGTGTCACTTGAAGGGTTATTACTGAGAAGTGGAGATGAGGCGTGCTGCAACACAAGCCTAACTCGTCGATACGTAGTTGGGTCCGAAGGCTGCAAGGTGAAGTGGAACACATCAAAAACGTTGAGGGACCGCCGACGTTGCAGGCCCGAGGTTAAAAATCCTCAGGAATGAAAGAAGCTCAGGCGGCGGGTTCGTCGTCTTCGTCGTCACATTCCAACAAGTCCGGACACTTGTCCGCCTCTTCCCCACCGAATCAAGCAAAACATGTCAAGTCAGAAAACAGCCAGCCAAACGGAAGGTCAGAAACTACTTATTAATATTATGAATCTGACAATATTGCCTGCAGCCTTTATCGGAGCTGGAAAAATGACCAAAGTACCACAGTGTTTGAAAGTGCTTCAGACGCTGTGGTATTCGCAATCATCCGCTCGAGGGAGTTTTCTGTATTCACAACTACATGCGGGACGACATTTCCATAAAAGTACATGAGACGAGATCGCGTTGGCACAGAAACTGCTCAGCCGGCATCAGTGTAGGTCCAATCAGCTAGGAAGTATTTTCGACTTACCCTTCACGCAACAGAGAATTCCAGAACGCACGTTTCTGCGAGGTCCCAAACCTTCTCGAGCTTCAGACCAGCGGCAGTCCTGCGGAAGTCCGGTATGTCAGGACATCACAAGGCTGGTGTTGACCATCTAGCTTACGCAAGTCGCAAGGAGTTTTGCAGAGTACGCTCCTTTGCGTTTTGTAAGATCCACATCGTCAGGTCCTTTTGGTACATGCGAATGCTGCCGACGCCAAAGTTGGGAAGCATGGGTTCAGGGGCCTATGGTGAGAAGGAATCAGCGGATGAGACCTGACTGGATGCAAGCGACACCAACCACGACGATACCGAGGGATACAGCCTCGGCCTCGGCCTCTTTACGACTGAGCTTGCGGACAACATAGTCATCTGTGGTGAAACATGAGCCCAATGCTATGCTGCTGAATGGTTCCGACTCACGGATAAGGATACGGCTGTGCGATCCTAGTGCCTGTCGGAGATTGCGAAGGATGATTAACGCCTTGTGGTCGGGCCAACCGTGAATGATGTTTCGGAGCTACCAGGTACCATTCAGGTGAAACGTTGTGAGAAGTCGTCATTTGCGCGACGGACGTCAACTCACATAGTAGACGTCTTTGCCCTCTGCTGGAACTTGAACAAAGAAGTCAAGGTCTGCAAACTCAACCCTGTTCTCCTGGACTGCCTCGGGATACTCTTTCGCCCAAATCTAGGAAAACGTTGGGCTGCTACGCTGAGTAAATGGAGCAAGGTGCTCACTCCCCGAGCCTGGACGAGCGCATCTGGTAAATCGTGGAGGGTAATTTTGATGTGCTTGTGCGTCTGTGCGAGAGGAAGCGCGAAAGCACCGATACCTCCACCGACGTCGACGACAGTGGAATATTTCTCAAAAGGGAATTCTGGATGAGAGTTAAATGTATGCAACAAGTTGCACCGATAGGACGCACGAGTGATAACTGCCAGAGAGCCGGCGATACTATTGATTCCTCTCATAGAATGGTGGTAGCTCTATGTCCACCGTCGAGTACGTTGAGTTTGGGAGGGGAACAAAATAATTCAACATACCTCTCTTTGAGTATCCTGAACAGCAGCCTGAGGTGAATGAATTACTCATGAAGTGGATAGTTCCTCACTTGTTGGTGCATCCAATCAAAAAATGTTCCCGTGATACCTTCCTTGTTATTGGCATACATAACAGGGGAATGATCAGAGTCCTCAGAGTATCCCATCTTCGGGTCTTTCAAGGACTCGTACAACACAGCAGCGCCCTTCGCGGTCGCCTCGACTTGAAGGCTAACCGTGTGACGCACAGGGTTCTCACTATGGAGCATCAGAGAAAGGCGGTTGTTCGCAAATGTATCGGTTGCCACTGAATACCCGGATACTGTAGGTGTGTAATCCTTTGACCAACGAAGTACATGACTGACCTTCGCTGTAGCAACCTCTGGTAGCCAGAAGGCGCAACAAACGTGCGAGTTTCTTTGGCTCGATACTGATGATCTTCGAGAGCTCATTGACATGGATACCGTTTGGATAATCGACGAGGATATCAGTGATATTCTCTCGGACGGCAACTCGGATGCAAGCAGAGTCATACATTTGCACGAGCTAGGGGAAATGGCTGTTAGCATTGGTGTGCGAGAGGGGGTATTCATGACTTACGTTGATAGCGGTGTGAGAAGGGGGTGCAAGGGTGGTGCATAGCTGAGCACATGCACCTTCGAGCGTCCGAACGGCGCGCCTCAGCGCAACTTGGTCAACAGCATTATCCAAGGGATGAAACTCGGTAGAGTCGATGGAGGGCACATCGTCCCCAGCTTGTTCGTACTCTGCAATGGCTTCTTGAGCTGCCGAAGTGATCAACTTCAAGAGGACTTCCAACTTGGCTTTGTTGGTCGACATCGTGTTAGAGCAGGAATAGCAATAAAGGGATGGCAACCCCACTGAGACAGGAGATTTTATACAATGTTGAACTGTGATGCAGCCTGTAATAATACCGGATACTGAACATGATTTAGATCGAATCCCCTAATGATGTAAGCAGTCAGTGCTAGTTGCTCCATAAGGCATAGTAGGCGGGCAACTTGAGCGCACTGGCAGTCTTAGCGGCGGCACAGTGTCGATGATAACATAGAAATGTCGTGTCATCATCGGAAAGCTAGATTTATTCCCATTCTACTAATCCTTGGGTGTGTCGATCAGCATAGTATAAAACACGGTCACTGATCGTAGACTTGTAGTCCGTGCGGAAGCCAATGGAGCAACTGCCAGCAGCAATGGATGATGGGCAGCATATTGGGGCTTACAGTCATGAGTTCTGCCAAATACCCTTTCCGTCGGCTGTCAGTGTCGGTCAGCATTTGCGTTTGATGGGTCACCGGCGATCTCATATCGATCTGTATATGCGTTACCTGGCGAACAGAATTTGAAAATAGCATGACGAAAATGTACCTGTGCAAATTTCTCCGTCGTGCTTGTCTCACATTCTGCCCGTTTCGCACGGGAATCGATTGATGGGCCTGCGTGCAAAACCGACCAATCATTTCTCGGACTCTTCACGGTGCGTTTATTATCTATCTTTGTTCTTTGAAAGATTGCTTTCCTTCTGATGGCAAAGGTCTGGTCTGGGGAGTTTGGGGAAACTGGGCATCATACTGTGTGACGTCGTCTTGAATCAAGTTGTGAGCCCAATTTGCCGGTCATGCCAGTGAACCATGATGAGTTGCTGCGTCGTGTTCGGCGACTTTACTGACACGTGGTCTGGCAAATAAACCTGTTACCTCGTTGAGATGCGGAAGATGCACTGACAAGGGGACAAAATGATGGTAGTCTAAGGCAGACTCGTGGTGGTAGCTCACTCAGGCTTGCATTTACATAATATTTACTGCCACACGGTATTTCATCCCCGTTTCTCTCTCATCCTCACCTCCGAGGGGCTCGCTCGCACACAATCCAGAGACTCAGTGCCAGTGTCATTCTCGACCTCTAGTTTACCTGCCATGCTTCCAGTGGGTTGCTTCGAGTGGAGCCTAGGCTAACACTTACAGGACTCGGACTTCCTGCGGTTTTGTTACGATTTCTCTGAATGAATGTCACGGTCATGCACCAGACTGCGCATCAAAATGAGGTCCATCAATTCATTGGCTTACTTCATGAAACAGTCGGTCACTAGACCACACGTGGGTCAACATCCATCTTACTCAGCTGCCTACTTTCCTGGACTTTCGTCTAACATTCCAGATCAGAAAACAGATAGTCATTATATCCGGAAATAGCAGGAAAATCAAAAACTATGTTTTGCGACAATACAATCACAATTGATCTCATGACTCCTTGAATTCTCAGCCAGCAAGGCACAAACCCAAGACACCTGCCAGGAAAAGTGGAAGTGATAACAGCCAGCATCTATATTATGGGTAACGGTAAACAAAAACAAACTCACAGGTTGCTTGACGTGGAGTTACCACAGCGTTTGAAGAAGTTTCCATACTTTCATCACGCCAGTGCCAATACTGCCAATAGTCAACGTTTCAACCAACCATTGTCA
The DNA here is from genome assembly GCA_003316335.1 of Hemileccinum impolitum. Lineage (NCBI taxonomy): Eukaryota > Fungi > Basidiomycota > Agaricomycetes > Boletales > Boletaceae > Hemileccinum > Hemileccinum impolitum. The sequence continues at coordinate 142,257 of QFEQ01000108.1, read as the reverse complement.
CAGTGTATTGTTTCTGGGTTTCACATACTTTGCATGTTCTACCTGATCCAGAGGAACCCACCGTGCAACCCCGGCAGTTGCAGAATTCCGAACCTGGGGCTCTTCAGATGCCTCTGAACATTTTCGGTGCTTGCCTTTTCGCATTACCTCGCCCCTTCCGCTTGTCGACGAATCGGACCTCTGTTGTAAGCTGGGAGGTTCGTCCCCTCCACCTTTCAATAGTACCCATTGGGCACGATATGTTTTTCGGATGTGTGAGAAGACATGAACGACATCTCCTGCAGGTTTGACGTGCACGATTTGGATTGCTCCTGTCTCATGATCATCATCCTTATCCTTATCACCACCACTCCTACTTCCCAGCTTGGAGCGACCTCGTGGTTTTGAGTTTGAATACAAATTTAAAGGTGGCTCAACAAGCAGCTCCTTGACAAGGTAGTTCGGAATCTCTGCCACTTTAACTGCAGTTGCAGATACACCCGAGATATTGGGTACCGTTGGGAATTCGTGTAGTCCTGCAAGGAGACCTGGGGGTCCGACGGATGGACAAACGATATTGGTCAGTTTTCACATCCCATGAGACAGGTGTGTGTGGGTGGGATACTGACCTCCTTCTGGGCGCCGAACGAGTAAGAAGAATCGCTTGCGGTTGTCAGCCGTACGCCATTCAATCGCGTTAACTGAATCCAGCTCCTCGCGCGCTTTCTTTCGCTCGACTTTCATGGGGTAAATGGTGACGTGGCCCATATTTGGGTCGTCCGCTGGGGGTGGTTCACAAAAGGTGCACAATTCCTCAATGTCTGTCTCATCCTTAACTGTACTCTATTAATGATATGATTAGAGAATGGACGTGAATGAAAGAGATTCTCTTACGGAGTCGCCCTGCATTCTTTGGTACGCACGGCACCGAGATCGTAGAGGGCAGTCCTCACAGACAGGATCTCTGACCTTGCATATCATACTTCCGAGTTCGATGAGTGCTTGATTAATATCACCCGGACGCAACGAACCCTCCACAAAGGCTTCTGCACCTGCCCACAATATGTCCTGGGCTTGCTTCGATTTTGGCGGCGCGTATAAAGCCAAAAAGCGCGTGAGTAGTCGAATGACGTTCCCATCCAACTAGCGATGCAAGTTACCATCGCTGTAACACCTAATTAGCCAATAAAACTTACGACAGGAACGCATTGGTTGTAAGCGATAGAACAGATCGCACCGGCGCTGTAACGACCGATGCCAGGAATCTTTGCTTGCATATCCTTGGCGTTATCTGGAAGTCGACCGTCGAGTTCGTTGACCACTTTCTGTGCACCGCTCAGTAGACGGGCAGCACGTGAGTAATAACCAAGGCCTTTCCAGAGGCTGTTGACTGTGTCGATATCCGATGCGGCGAGATCACTAACGGTAGGAAATCTAGACGGTATCAGAGCATGCTTCGACAGAGATTATGTCGAGAAGAGAAATGCACACACGTACTTGGCCATCCATTTGTTGTAGTAGGGTATCACGGTGGCTACCTGTGTCTGCTGAAGCATGATCTCTGACACCCAAACCTACTAGGCATAGTATTGATTAGACCCGTGGGATGACAGGTTCTTCTAGAAAACGAACCTCGTATGCACGCTGTGCCCTGCCGCCTTCGTCCAGTGATCCACCAAAGGTCTTCCGCCAGGGCATCCCCCGAACCTCATGTATCTGTTGATACCAATGTAACAACGACTCCCGGACAGGGTCGACACGCACGACGACGTGCCAGGATGTTGGATGTGTGACGCGACTCGTGCCAATTCTGCGTGCCACACCGTGACTGCCATCATCATGTATTCGCCCTCGTTTTGATGCGACTTTGCGCTTCTGACGCGTCTTTTTGCTCCGCGACTTGGGTGCCTCACAGTGCGATCCATCGGATGCCACTTCTAGGAATTCGCTGATGTCGGTGTCGGTGTCGGTGTCGTTGTCGGCGGTGCGTGTACGTTTAGACATGTTGCAAAGTTGTTTACATGTTCAAGCATATTATGATGTTCCGGCTAAATTTCGTGAGACCTGCTCGGCACACAAGTCCTTCCTCAGATTTTTGGGGTGCTCGCAACAGGTACGCTACTCTGATTCACGCACGGCGGTAATAGCCCGTTAAAATGGGACTGATGGTAGTACCAATGATGATGTTGGCAGTGAGCAACGACGAACTTCAATTCTTCCGACGACGGCGGACCCATCCACATCAAATTGACTGCGTCTATCAGCCCTTTGTCTTTCTCTTACCCACCTCAATAGATTCCGGTCGTCACGAGTCCTTCACCGACTCTCACGATCTTCGCACCGAGATTTTTGTCCATCATGAAAACTTGGTCAACGGTCCACTGACGCTCGCCATTCGGCCGAATCCAGAACGGCCAATGCTTGAAATTAATCATGATACTTTCCCCTCGGTCCACTCTCAAGAAACGTTTGTGAGGTCGTATCTGAGCATGAGGTCACAATGAAGATCGAACAGGTGACGCGGGAATCTGTGGATGCATAGTCAATGATGCTCGATGGCTTGTTTGTGCGAGAGGTGGCGGCTGAGAACGTTGTGAGTCCATGTCCAGCAATTGAACAAGCTCAAGTGATAGGTTACCGGACTAAATGTCTCCGACAAGGGAGACAGCGAGTCATAACAGATCACCCATCTCAGAAGGAGCATGCTGAATGGAGACAACGATTCGGCAAGTGGTATCTGGGTCATCAATGAACATGTCTCCTTCTCCAACCTCCTTTTGCACAGCAGGTGTTGAATACCCTATGAACTCCTGAGTTGTTCCCACTCTCGACTGTTTGCTGATGAATCACCTTCCCTAGCACGACCATGCGACTAGTCCGAGAGGATGCCTTATCACTCGATGGATGTTCCTGTTTATTGTTCAATCTTTGGTCTGTCTTCACTCAATGCATTTGTGTGCGCTACTTGTGCTCGGAGACGGTCTCGATGCAGGCTCGCAGCGTCAATTGATGAAAAGAAAGTGGACCTTGGTACTGTCACGTCCTCTAATCTTCCTGTTGTCCACCTTCAAGTTTCGGAGGTGCAGCCGTCCCATCCCAAGACATGACATACCTTCAAGTTGTCCGCCCAGTCACCGTGGCGGCCACGCGCGAACCCATCACATTACCGCACTTGATATAGATGACTGTAACATTGTCTCATCATTCCTCGTGTTCCATACGGACTTTGCGTACAATGAACAGCATAAACACCAAAGAACGGTGCGATTACACTTGCGATATAGAGACCTGACCTGACACTGTTGCTCCCATTACACGACTTGGACCGGCAATGGGTAATTCTCTCTCCACCATCTGCATTTCTTCGCCTTGCTCCGTCCTCTCGTGTTGTCCGGAGTGCGTGAACAGGAACGTGCCTCCTTCATCGCGATCACTAAACATTGATGTGAAAGGGGCCGGTGTGCTAGTGTCGCCTTCGCGTCTGCTCGGAACGCGGGCATAAATTTTCCGCAGAGTCAAGATGAGCCGGGGGGTGAGTGTGAATGTGGGTACAAATTGCAGTATTGGACACAGCATGTCCCACCCCCGCGATTCCATCAGTGCAGTGATCCGTATGGAACTCAACACATTGGCAACGGCATATGACAGAACGCTATCCACAATAGTTCAGTATTGGTGTTGTGGCACAATGAAGGAAATGGAAGATACGATGTGGACGTACGCAAAATAGTAGAAGACACCTTCCCTCGTGAGCAGACTCATGTAACGGCCCAGCTCGAATCGCTTTGTTGCTCTGTACATTTGAAATGACTGCTTGATAAATCGGATGCCAACCAGCAGGCACATCAATCCACCAAGAATGATCTGGACAATGTCCAAAGCGATCGTGGTCCAAATTGCAAGCAGGGAATCAGCTTGCAACGAGCAAAATGAAAAATTTAGCTCTTCGACTTGGGTGACGACCAGTGCTATATGATTGGAGCAATGACGAATATCTCGTTATGTAGTGTGCATAAAATGAAACTGTGTTTTACATACCCATGGACTTCGTGGCTTGGAGCATAACACAACTGACCAGACGCAGGACAATTTGGGTAATATAGAACATCAAGAGAGCACGAAGGATGAGAATTGATTTCTTGTACAATACCCAGACACGGAGGATCATTGCCACTCCATCTACCGATGTGATTATCTCACCAAATCCAAACATGAAACCTTACAATCTGCGGCACCGATAAAAATGGTGTACATCCATATCCCGGAAGTATTGAGAATCTCGCCTTAAAGAATGTCCCTAAGTAGTGGATACTAGAACATTGAATAAATGTGCTTACAACTATCAACTATCATCAGTCGGTTCAAAATGACATCCATCAGTTAGAGGTTGAAGCATGAAGACATACGCCTGCCAGCAGATAGATTTTTTCAGCATCCGTTGATCATGAGTGGTACAAGGGATTACTTTTGTAGGGACAGGTAGGAAAGTACTCCCCACTTGAATCGAGCTACATCAGTTCACAAACACAAGAACTTCACGGTTTAAACACACCGAGGGAATCAATTCTAGTGAATACTGACAGTCAAGATCAATCGACCTGTATTGTAGAACAGGTAGACATACATGGTTGCACACAGCCCAGAGTAACGAGCCTGGAAGTTAAGAATGGTTGGAACAGCGTGCCATTATGAAGATGGCAAGGATACACACCAGAACATACAATGCAGACAACCGTGTCCACGGTTTGTTCTGCAGCCATATCAGAATACATTATCGCCTGGGAAAAGATGGCCGCCACCCAAATATAGTCTATCTGCAAAGATCGTCAGCCAGGCAGATTCGTACGTATGATGCCAATGAATGTCGGGCACACCTCGTCCGGGAGTGTGAGGACTGATAATGTTTCATTCGACATCAAGAACCGCACATAGATCGAATTACATACTGTAATCATATCCGACAGCTATGATCATCACGACTAGGAGGACAGTGAGATCGACCGATGCAAAGTCTACGGTTGAATGAGCATACGAGACGTGTAATCATTCAGCTGAATGGCTCTGATTTCCTGCTGCAGAGTGGAAGCCACGAACGCAAGATACAAAGTGTGTCGAAACGCCGAAACGGCAAAGAGCGAGGAGGTGGTGTTTCAGAGACGAACCCGCTCTTGTAGTGATCGATGTCAGGGAATTAGGTAAGATAGCAGTGGTCATGCTGTGGTTTCCACCCAAGAAATTGATGGAGCATTACGTCGGCCATGAGGAAGCATGTGGAATCATTAGCCGATAAATAAAAGAACCAACATGGCCAGTTGCTGATTGGTACAGTACAGAGCCATCTCCAGTCTGTTGTCATCCAAGACCAGTCGATATGACTGGAGGTGACCGGAACAATCTTGTATGCCTATCAAAGCCACAAAGAGCGAAAGCAGGGACACAAGAGCTGGACGTGTGGCCCGGGATTATGGCAGCTCTACTTCATCAGATGAATGGGACTACACCGACCTGCATTAATGCGTGCGTTATGCACGCTATCTTTACTGGAAGTGGCACTTCATGTAACTGTCAATACCGTAGTACCATTGCTGCACGTGCGCGCCGCCAACAAGTGCATGACTCTTGCATGACTCTACTCTGTGACGAAGCGACTCCGCGGCCTCATTTTACTAACAAACATCATTCATTGATCATCGACTCATCATCTATACAAGAGAAAGCACCAACGATGGTATAAGGGCTACACGAGAATCAGGACCGAGTTGGAAGACTCGGTGGGTTGTTGCATGACACCGTGCTGGTGAGTCGGAGGCGCGGCGGTCATGCAGTCCATGGAGAGTGAGAGGTCCATCGGCGCGGGGTCGTGGGACGGCGACCCCGAGACAGGGTGTGGCAGGAGGTTGGAAAAGACGTCGTTGGAAGTCTGCAAAGCATTGACTCACTCGGAGTACAGATCAGTGGCACGGTGCGACTCGAAGATGTGCAGTATCTGGAGCTCAAGGGACTTCTTATCTTTGAAACTCAGGGCCTGGCGGCTGTTGCCAGCCTGCTCCTAATTTCCGCCCACTAGTAACCGCAGTCGCCTGAGGCAATTTACGAGTGACTACCATATAGCCTAGCCGGCTGAACTCTCTTAGTGCTAATCTATTAGATCTCAAGCAAAGTGTACGTCCCATGCATCAGTTCAATTTATTTGCTGATCGTCCTCAGCATAGTGTGTAGTTGAAAAGTCTCTGCTTTTGGCGTAACGCTCAGGCTCGGCAATTGTTCGGTTCGTGCTGCACATGATGCCGGAACTATCCCATCACTGCCTTGTCCAGCCTCGTTCCTTGGGCGTTCTTCAATCCATTAGTAAGGAATTCCGCCGCGCATTCTCCTCCACACCCAACCACCAACCCGGTATCCATGAGTGCCAACCGCAACGTTAGAAAGTTTATCGATCTCGTTCGTCGGGTCTCTGGAAAGTGGACCAATTGGGACCCTCCCATCCCCATCAAGGTAATTTTCCCATCATCGTATCGATGACCATCAACGCCTAACGCTGACCTTTGCCCTTTCTCTCAGGTCGGGGCTTACGGGACGCTCAATGCCAACGGCGAGCTCAGTGTGGAGGGTAACATCTATGACGACGAGTTTCAAAGATATCTTGACGCTAGTGGGATCGATCTCAACCTCAAATCCTACCAACCAGAATTGTGTGAGCCCGAACAGGACTTCATCGTAGCCTCCACCGGCGTTAAAAAACGACAGTTCGATATAAATCAACACACGTAAGATTACCCATCGATGAGGATCCATTCAAGTTCGTACTCTTACCTTTCATCAGAAATATTCCCTTGGTTGCCTCGGCCACTATCAAGGGGACTTGGCAGTTTCAAGATGGCAAGCGTGGAGCGCTCGTCATTCTCTACGCGCCTCGCCAGAACTACATTCCCTCCGCTGCCCTGCAGAAGATCCTCGAGGCAAAACGTCTAGAGGGCAAACATATCGTCACTAACGCGCTCGCATGCCCCGCTTACCTCTTATATCTCTCCGATAAAGGTAAGGGCTTGGTTTCGTTCCCTAGCTTGTCATTCACCTGACCCCTCTCTAGCCGGAGAAACTTTCTCCGTGGCCTTTAGCGCTAGAAATGCGGGGCCAGAAGTGGTGTCCACCGGTGCTGGGGTCGGATGGTGGACGAATAATGAGGCTGCGCTACTGCGCAGAGGCTTCCATGCCAAGGGTGAACCCCGCTTCACCCCCCTCTTTACACTGCAGAAAAAGGTCAAACCATCGTGGTTGAGATGGAGAGGTGAAGATGAGGCGGACTGCTCTGAAGAATATATGTAAGTACCAGACGTTACTCGCAGGAGTTTGATAGGTGCTGATGGCCGCCATCTGCTCTGTTAGATGGCAAGATGTCTACCCAGGTTGGAAACCGCTTGACGAAGATGGCGAAGAGCTCGAGGATTAATACCATGATTTGCTGAATAATCTTGGTGATCGCTTTTAGGCGGTCGAGTGTAACGAAAAAAACATGCACATGTATCATCACCTGGCTTTCTTCACTTGTTTCCATCGTTCTCACTATGCATTTCACGTTCAATCATGTTATACTCTGCTACGCTGTGTGTAGGTAGAGGGGGGTCTGACCTCCTTGGATCTATCTTTGTTTTGTCATGTCGTTAGTCCATGCAATATACTGTACTTCGTCATTGAATAAATCACGATATTTTGCGGAGCGGATTGGAACAAGAACTGCTTAGTAATTCCTCCGGCCGTACAAGACATCTTAGACCAGCGATGATCAAGTCAGAGAAGGCAAATTCGACGTAGATACAATACACAACAAAATAACATGTCCACAGTTATGTAACCAACTCACTCATCTTGATCCCATGTTCATCCAAGAATGAGGAAAGGAGGCTCAGAGAATCCCCTGCTCTGGTGCCTTGGTAAATAAGTTGTTGTTACGGGACGAGTCGCATCTGTCCACCAGGCAAGATACTCCTTCGTCTACGCGCACGCTCGAGCGGTGGCAAATCGTCCTCCTCTCTCGATCGTAGGCTTAGATCTAGGTCTTGAGCTACAACAAAGCGTAATGAGACCAGAACTGTATGAGGGCAGAAAAAGACGTGCGCGTACATGGGGACCCATCGACACCGCCTGCGCCTTCGTCGTCGTCGTCGGCCTCTGAGGACACATGCATAGAGGTCTCACACTCGGGACCGGGAGAGGCGGGAATCAAGTGTTTCGGGAGCATAGACCGGCGACGCTATAAACATGCATAATCAGTATCAAACGGGGAGGCAAGTGCAAAGGAAGCACCTTGTGATTACCACCTGCCACATTGATCACATCCACATCGATCTTGAACTTCTCCTCATCTACCTTTGCGAGTTTTTCAGCACACTCGACCACCCATGCGATGCCGACGACGACGGGTTTAGGGTCACCGAACATGCTGCACCACCACCAGGCAACAATTTGGTTGAGGACACCCGGTTAAATAGTTGTAGGGACGGAATGAGTGATGAACTCACCGATATCGGGCCATTGTGTTCGGAAGCCCATTCTTGTACACGATATGTGTGCACTTGCGACCAAGGCGACTCATGATCTAAGCATTCCAATCCAATCAAGCACTTTTCTTTCGTTCCACAATCGAGAAACGTTACCTTTGCACCCAGTCCCTTCAACATATCGACAAACACACTCCCGGCGTCGTCCCCCTGCTCCGTCCGCACATCCACAAAGATGGCGCACCGCTTCAAGATTTTGAGCGACGATTTCTTGACACCACCTGAACTATTCACCGTCCCACTGCTTGGTCCAGTACCACCACTGCCAAGAACTTCACTGTTCCCACCAGGAACCGCACTGCCAGAACCATCCATTGCTGGACTTTCCTTTCCTCCCGCTGCAGACGAACTTCGCAACCCAGTCCGTGTCCCAAGCGCCCTCGGTTTCGGCGGGGTAGGTGTTTGTGGCAAGGTCGACAAGCTCTCCGAAAGGGCATGGAGCGCTGACGAAGCCGGATTCAGCGTCGAGGAAGTCGCAGCCCGCTGTTTCCCCTTATCAGCCGAGCTGGGCGTCGTTAAATCAATTTCGGCGCCATTGTTCGCGCTGGTAGCAACAGGCGGTGACGGCTTGCGAGAGGTAGCGCTTCCCCCTCCACTCATCGATGCCTCGGCCGAGACCTGCATCACCGTGTCTCGCTCGGGACTATTCGTCGCGGCGCTTTGCGACACGAACACGTCGTCTTCGCATGCGACACCCCCAGCACCTTTTGCGCCATCCAAGCTCAACCCCGACTTGCCACCTCCCACACCATCACTGACCAGATCACCAGTCCCTCCCGGCCCCTTGACGGGACTCCCCTCCACAGTCGGCAAATTCGTCTTCTTACTCGCCCGATCTCCCACCCTGCCAAAGATCCCTATCACGCCCTTACCTCCAATCGCAGTCCCACCTCGGCCCCACTTCTTCGTTGTCACTGTCGATGCAATTCCCGTCACGGTCGCCGCACGGCTGAGCGACGATGCAGTGGGTCGTGCAAACGTTGCCCCCGATCCTTGTGCGGTAGGCGTTCTAGGCACTGATGCATCGTCTTTGGCTTTCCCTTTTCCTTTACTCTTCTCCGAATTGCTCTCCTCTCCGCTCGATCCCTCCCCTCTGACGAATCCCAAACTTGTATTGGGCCGGCTGGGCGGGGGCACGACTAGTTTGGACAGCGCATGAGAAAGGGTTGTGAGGGAACGTCCCGAAGGTCCACGAGATGTTCCCCTCCCAACGCCGGTGCTGGTGGAGCCCAGCGAAGGAAAAAATGGGCGAGCATTTCCAGATTGCGCCGTTGAAGGACGCTTCAGAGGCGACGCAGGAAGAGGGATCTTTGACGGGGATGGAGCAGGGGCGACTCTCGATGAGCTTCCGGTGCTCGTCGACGTGTGTACTGTAGAGCTGCCCCCTCCTCCTGTCGAAGGTCTCGCTTTGATAAATGTATTCAGCGATGCTTGTTTCAACTTGCTGGGGTCAGGCGGGGGTTTTGAGACGGAAGGAGTGGGCCTATGAGCGGTTAGTGGTGGCTTCGACTTCGGGGGCACGGCACTGGTCGATTTCGGTGGACGAGGTTTGGAAGCGACTAGAGCTGACGGTGGTGGCAAGGCTGCTGGGTCTGACGATGTTCCTGTGGCAGGAGTTGTGATCGTAACAGGCACTGACAAACGCCATAAGCACTGCTAATGAGGATCCAGAGACAACACATGTGCTCCTTACTTTTTGCCATATCACTAGTATCTCCAATCTTTGCACCCTCACCTTTCACTCCCTGCACCTTCATCGACGAGCTCCTCGTCACGCGCCTTGGGCCTTGCAGTGCTGAAGGTCCTCGCTTGGGCTTCGTAGCTCCGATAATGCGACGGATAGGCAACCTATTCGAGTCCGGCTCAGAACTAGGCGCTGAAGAGAGCTCCGAAGAAGCATCTGTCAACGCCCCTCCTGCGTCCTCCGGGTTGTCAGATGGTATAGCCTTTGTATGACTGGAGCCTCCCGCCATATCTACAGCCCTTGAGAGACCGTTTCCCTCCTCTGGGGCAGGCGGAGGAGGCATCACTTCCGCTGACCTGCTTGAAGTTGATGGGGGTCGGGGCAGGGGAGACTGGGATGCAACCACAGAACCGGAAGCCCCTGAACCTGGACGCGACGTGGAGGCTGCCAATGAAGGTCGACTCAGCACGTGAACCGCAGGCTGGGATTTACCCATCGAAATGTCCGTGTCAGCCGCCCGTGAAACGGCGGCGAAACCAGTAGGATGGCGGTCCATTCTGTTGTCAAGCTTGAGCAAGTTTACATCTTCCTTCTGTGGGCGTATGCGGTACGGTAACAGAACATTCAGTTCCCGGAAAGCAAGAATGATTAGCAGTTATAACCTTCACCATGCAGTGAACATACTTTAGCTAGAAGCCTCCGCATTTCAGGCAAACGTTCCATGGACGGTGAAGGCGGAAGTGGTGTAAGAGGCGAGAGAGATAACGCAAAATGGGAACCAGAGCGCGGAGGTGTAGCGGATCCACAGGGTGTGGCAAAATTGACTGTATAACAAAACACCGGATTTGGGCGAGGAGTAACGAGTTGTGTGGGATTCGTATAATGAAGGAGGCCAGAGTTATCTCCAGCGTCGACATCCATTGAATCATCGTCTGCTGGTGGTACTGATTGCGCACGTCTGATTTCAACAGCGCCTTTGCTTGGCGAACGCCGCGGGGAGGGCGGGATGCTCGTGAGATCCACTGCGCGGATATCGTTCTCTCCGTCGAGAGGAACGGACTGTGCACGAGGGAAAATAGAAGCTATCTTGCCTGGCGACGACGTTGCCTTCGTAGATGAAGCACGCTTATAACCGTTTGGCCGACCGGGGGTACTGGCGTCAGGATCTCGCAGAGGCTCGTGGTAGTCCGTGTGTTCTTGCCCACGACCTAGAGTGCGAAACGCCTCCACTTTGGCGCGTTTTGGCTGGCGCTCGCTACCCGGACTTGCAAGGGCACGGATTGCGTCTGTGTCCGGTGATGTCCTCTTCTTCGTGCTCGCGGGCCACTGCATCGTGTGCTGACTCAAGTCCTCGTCTCGACTTTCTCCACCGTGACCTTGACTGGCAGGAGAGAAAAGGCTGTCTTCTGATCCCTCTTCTCCCTCGTGCCGCCGTGCGCGTTCTTCCATGCAAGTGTCCATCTCGTCTAGTTCCTCCATCATGTGTACTGCCTCTTGTAAACCTCTCTCCACCACCACGTTCGACCCAGCCACCACCTGCTCACGGTCCAGTGTAGGCAATTGCGAATCCCCCTGCGACATTGGTGAAGTAGCTTTTCCGCGTGCCTTCCTCGCGTCTTTGAGGGGTGAGCGCGAGAGAGGCAAACGTAGTATCAAATCGGGCACGTCCAGCTGTGATCGCGTTCGTTTCGGTACAGGGGGCTTGTTTGTAGTTGCACCGCGCGAGCCACTGTTGAAGTCCGAATTCACGGGTGTGTCTGAATCATGATGCAACGTACTGCTGCCGTTGCGGTTCGTGTCGGTCATTGAACGGCTTTGTGTCACCACCTCTCTCAAAACAGACAGGTATCTTCACCACTGTTTCCAATGAGAGCTACTCCTGCCACACTTATAGTCAGGATTAAGAGGAAAAGAAGAGAAGGGAAAGCGAGGAATCAAAGATTATCGGAACTGGCAAAGACCAGGTGAGGTCACGTGCGTACACTTCTGGAACTTGCCAAAGTTTCGTGATTCAAGTTTTCTGAGTACTTTCCTTCACAAAACATACTGCGATTTGGTGTCATTGTGAGTGGCATCGAGTTTTGTGACCTCAAGGCCTCACTAACACTTCTCAAAGGCCAGAGGAGGGGTAGACCTTGCGTGGCTCACTCGTATGACGGTGAGCATGCACTTCGAGGACTGGCACCAGACGGCCCGTGGCGCTAAACACGGCAGTCGGTACAGGAGTCCAGTGTTCACCTTAAAAATAGTACTAGCCAAAGAGCATCATCGCTCAACGATCGGTTGCACATCGCCCCTCCGAATCTGATGGAGCAGTGGCTTCCGGAAGAACCCATTTGCACAAACCATGCATAACACAAATCCGGAAGACAATGCTGCCCACAGATACCCCGTCGCGGAACCAAGCTGAAAAAGCCGCCGCAGCGCCAAGAAGGACCCGCTGCCATGCATCAAGGGTCCAGGTAATCAAATTTTGGATTTTCCCCGCCTGCCATTCGTTCTCATCACAGACAGTTGCACCTATAAACACTAATATGATTCCCCCGCCGCGCCAAGGTACCATCACCAATCACTACTGCCCACTGACCAGATGTCATCGCACAAGCGATGTTGGTAGGATTGGCTGGAACTGACGTCTGTGTAGGCACTCATCAGCGCTGTCGACGCAGGTTTAATCCCAATGCCATGAATTCGTTGAACCACTTGAAAGCTGTACCGGTAGCACCCCTGAAGCCTACAGCCTCAGAGTCTGAAGGAACAATGGACCCAAGGCACCATGTTTGGCCGGTACACAACCAACCTACCCAAAGTTCCCAACCCAAAGTCAACGCAATGCTCGGGATGATGTACAAGATATCGTCGATTCAAGTCGTATGCGTTTATGAGTTCCAAGTTATACACTGGTCAGAGATGTTACACCCACAGGACATTGGGGTTCTTGACTTCTCTCTCTCTCTCTCGGAGGAATGACACGTATGTTGTGCTGAGGGATGTGCACACGAATTTCCAGTGACATTCTCCACACGGCCAACGAGAATGTCAATACTGGAAATTACCTTATCACATCTCAACACAGCACAACTTTCGCAGGTGCCTGGAGCATTTGAGTTGTGCATTCTGAATGTTCTTGGGAAGAAAATGGAGTTCGATTTGAGGTCAAAACAGGGAGTGCCACATGGCAAGTGTATGGCCCCCAAGTGTTAGTTGGTTATTATGATCTCACATCCAAGGCAACTAGGCCCTACCCCGAGGTCATTCATGGACCCGATTTAATTGACCGTTGCTGTGATACGGCCACCCAGGAGTTTCATCCAACGCCGTGTGACATGACTCACTGTAACTCCGCCAAAACTCAGTGGGAGCGTGACAGCCAAGGCACTCATGTTGTGATAACTTACTCGACATCACAAATTTGAAAAATCGAACCCTAACAAAGTGTTCTAATCAGCCTCAATTTGTTTGGGACTGTATTTTTTAGAATGACTTGTGTTGCGCGGAGGATGTATGAAGTTTAGGAATACGTCTTCGGAGATAGAATCGCGAAGGATTCGGCGAGCTGTCGGCTCACCCAGAAGTGTGTGCCGTACCTTTCTACTTTGAGTCGTAATCTGAAGTCTGGACTCCGAAAATTTGATCCGTCACAACGTACCAAGATCCGCATCTCCGAATTAGGACGCGACGACGCCGGAGCTACTAGTATCAGCACTGTTAAGATCAAATATTATTGATCACAAAGAGCAATGTTATGCTATCGAGTCCTTGCAAGGTACCGAACCCCTTGGATTCTCTGGGGCATGGCGTGGGCACATTTGAATGAGTATTCAAACTTCATTCCACGTAAGCCGTGAGTTATGTATTCAGGACGAAAAGAACTGCCTTTGTCTCACCATGTGCCTGCATTTTGCAGCAATTTTTGCGGTTGACATGCTCGTACCTTCATTTGTATACTTTTGCAATTTTGCTTCTCCCTCCCCTTTTTTTCGGTCCGGAACCACCCTACAGCTATGGGAAGCTGAAAGAGAGCAAGGCAGGGAATAGAGTCCGTCATTGAAGGTCCTCACGACGGGTGAAATTTCCATGAGTGGCTCATCTGAACAATTAAAGTTCTTGGCATTCTGGTGAGAATCCTATGAACTAGGCGATGCCAGCAGGTTTGTTTAGTCCCACTGGAATGTAGCACATCTTTATCCTTTGGGACCGCGGAGTAACTGAGCCGCCCATGCAGGATGGCATGATGACCGCCCGAGAACGGGGGCCCCTGGGTGATACTAGTTTCTGAGATTAACGAGAACGACCATTCAAGTTGCGCTCGCCGTTGGCAAGACAGTCTGGACTCGGGACGCTGCGCATGCTGCGCCAACCACTGCTTTGAGACATACCCATTTGGATAGATAAGCGTCCTTGTGACACCGTTACATGAGCAAACTTGAACAGGTTGGTTACCAGGCGGGTCATTGGATTTCTAGAATCCGCCAAATAGAGCAATTAGGGTGTGCCAACGTGAATGGGGGACATACTGTATACTGGATGGTCGGTGGAGAGGAAGCTCCGAGCCCTAGATATGGAACAGTGGAGCTGGCGTTGCTCTAAGGAAATTGTGTCATACTCCTACCTGTTCGCGATCGTGAAACCTGGAGTCTGGAAATCAAGATCTGTGTGGCACTCTCCAAACAACGGTTTGGAGTGCGCCCGGCATCAGTGGAATGAGGGGTATGGCGGGCAGTAACGGCAATAACAATGATGGAGGGCTGTCACCGACCCGTGCCAGTAGACGTGGCGAGACCAACCTCATACGTACCATTATTAACTCCAGTTGCCACCAGGTGGCCAATTAAATATACGGAAATTGCAACCACCGGTTGCCATCGTGTCCTTCAAAAGGATTAGAAACGGTCGAATGGAATGAGCAGACCGACCCACTCGAAAGATCCATACTGTTGTCAGCATCATGATGACCTTCCGAACCGACTGAGAACTCTCACGTTTCCTATTTTGTCCGAAGCGCAACGTTGCATCTAGGATGGGTGTTCACGGTCTCACCACCTACCTACGCGAGAACCAGCGGGTACTCGGGAAAACCGTACAGTTCCCCCCCGAGCATATTTCGGATGACACTGTGACGACGATTGTTGTCGATGGCTGGTCGTGAGTGGCAGATCCGTACCAACTTGAAATACGCTGGTGAACTCAGTCTCTGACATGGTATAGGTTCATTTACGAGGTCTACGAACAATCACGCATTCCCTGGGTGTACGGCGGTGAATATGACGCGTTCGCGAGATGTGTCGTACAGGTAGTGGAAGGGTGGATCACGGCCGGCCTCAGGGTCTACTTTGTGTTCGACGGTGGGACTTCCATCTTTCCTGCAACCCTGCTTCTACATATCTGATGTGCGACGATGCCCGCCAGGACCTAGTCCAGGACTCAAGATCCCGACCCTGATCAGCCGCCTTAACCGCACCAATGTCCAAAATTCGCTGTTATTTTTCCGCACGTCACCTACATCCCGATCAGCCCCACGCTTCCTCCACGAGAATCGCATCATCCCACCTCTCGTTCCGCTTTCGTGCGTGGAGACACTGGAAGGTCTCGCCAAAGCGAATCCTGGACTCGAGGTGCATTTTGCCGATGAGGAAGCAGACCCTTACGCAGTCGAACTAGCTGGTCGCCTTGGTGCCTATGTCGCTGGCAACGACTCTGATTTTGTAATCCTCAACTCTGGTCGGTATGCAGGCTATATCCCGCTCGAAGAGATGCTTTGGACGGCGCCCTTGCCTGTTGCCGAGTCTCTGAGGGCACATGGGGACCAAGAGGATGGCTTTCAAACCGTAGTGAGCAAGACTAAAAAGCGATCCAACCCTACCCCGCAGCAGATATCCTTTGGGTTAATTCCACCAGAGGCCATACCCTTGTCGGATCTTGTTCTCTCTGCTGTTGTGTATACCCCATCGACACTCGCATCACATCTGAAGTTACCAATAACTCTGCTTCCATTACTGGCGTCTCTGGTTGGAAATGACTTTTCGAACAAATCGACGACCCAACGTAATGTCCAATCGCTGTTTTTCGAAAGGAGCTCTACGGTTTCACAACGGATCATGCACGCTGCCAATACACTCTCTTCCATTCTCAATGCAGTTACGCAAAGACGTAACGCCAAGCACCAGGTCGGGTCGGTAATGGACCTCATTGACCGGACAGTCAATGCTTTACTTGTTCGTTCGCCAACTAGTCTGGTTGCTGGCGAAATCGATGGCATCGTGGACAGGATTGTGAATGCTGCCCTCCAGTATGCTGTCGATAAATATGAAGGAGACGTATATGGTCCCGCAAGCTTATGGCCAACAACAATATGCGCGCTGCACGCAGGTGATACGTGTCTGTTGCCTAATCTGTTCTGCCGGGCACCGTCGCAAAGTCAAGCACCCGGAAGCGTCAATGGCGGACCTCCGGAGAATAACATTTTGAAGCTTCGGTCATTGTACTTGAAAGCGTTCCGTGCAGGAAACTTGCAGCCGAAGGTCGTGGACATTCTGAGTACCGGAACCTTCTGGCCGGGGATCTTTCTTGATAACCCCGACATCGAGAACGTCGCGATATCAATCGGCCGACCAATCCGATTATGGATCTATGCCTTGCTGGATGATGGCGTGGGAATTCCTGAAGCGCCGGAAGAAGAACGCCATGTACTAGTAGTAGTGGATGGTAGCGTTTCTGAGGATGATGATGCTCAAGAGGACCCCGACGAGCTTGTCGACGTCGTTGAAGAAGACTCGGGCGAAGACACCGACCTCCTCGCCCCGTTGCGCGGCGAACTCCGGCGCATGCGTGGCACGGAGGAAGACGCATCCGACGCTGCCGCGGCGTCGGTTTCATCCCGTTCGCGCTCCCGCCCGCCTACACATCCGAAATGCGTCATCGAGTATGTTCGTCGCGGGACCCGAATAGCACCAGAGCAAGTTCCGGTTCCGGACTTGACGTCGCTGATGATCTCATCTGGCTTTGATGGAGCCACCGATCCGAACGCGTGGATACCCATTCAGCTGCGGAGCATGGAGGATCGTATGACACTGTTTCTCCATATCTTAGGGAGTAGTGTGCCTGCTGTCCGGAATGTACCTCCGGACCGACTTATGGGCGTCCTCGTACTAAGATGGATCGTGCAAACCCTCCATCAGCGGGCTTTGGAGAGCGGTATGCACAGGGAGCGAGAAAAGGAGAGATGGACGCTCCATGAAGCACGAATGCTTCTTGCCTTTTACGGATCGCCCTCCACTACAGCCGACGATACAGCTGGCCATGCCAATGCTACGGGCACCAATTCGCCAACGACCACGCCAATGACAGATCGGAACGTACAGTTGGTGGCACAAATTCTAATGGCCATTGAGACGCTCCATATTCTGTCTCAAGTCCTGCTTCTGGCGGACCAAGTACCAGCCAATATTCAGGCGTTCTCTGGGCAAAAGCTGCATGCTTATCTGACCAACTCAGTCCCTGTGCCAGTGGAGATCTTGCCCCATGATTTGTGGGATGCTTGTACAGCATCGCTGGAAGATGCGTTTGCGCTGGAAAGACAAAAGAAGGCAAAGAAACCCAAAGTAGACCAGAAGCCAGTCACCAAGGTAAACAGCAAGAGTTCTAACGGACAAGGTTTATTCTCATTGTTGGTGGATGACGTCGCGTGATAGCACTGGAGTTTTGGAAATGACTCGGAAGTGAACGTTTGAACGTTGTAATCTAGACAACGATACATTGTCATGTTGAATTCTTATCTTCACGGCCAGATCCTGTTGCTGTTCGCCCGAAGTCGTTGCCCGAAATCTGGAACACTTTTTGGAAAAGTTATACATATCAGTGTCACCGCATCCTTCTAGTTGGCTGTGTACTGTGCAGTGGCCAGGCTAGGCTGGTAACCTGAGGCTGTGAGTCATTCATGATGGGCCTTACATGCCTCTTTTGAAAGCGGCGATGCGCTATCATCTTGAAAGCCAACCGTATGGTAATCGCTGTGAGAGCCAGTTATTCGGATAAAAGGTCGGCATTGTTGCTGTTCCTATGTCGTTCACCCACCTTTCTCGAACGTAGCGCCTCAGAAACTCATACTACTCCACCACGATGACCTGCCATACACTCAGAGCATCCACAGACATCGTCACCTATCGGTACAACGACGAACTGGTCTACGTCCCAGTTGTCCCAAATTACGCCGTCAGTCCCTGCTCTCCACATTCCCGGTTTAGGCTGACAGCCACCTACAGCAAGCGCTCTCACACGCACGCGAAGCGTTCCCGCAGCTCAAAAAGCTGCGCGGCGTGTCCCTCTCGCTCTCTTTGGCCACCCCCGGACATGCACAGCAGTCTGTTGGCATCAGCGCGTCCGCGTGGCCCAGGCTTATCGCGTACATGTCGCGCTACCAGATCATTGACGTGCACGCCACGCAGCCGGGCAGCGAGAGTGGGCGCGGGCATGCGACACCAGCACCAGCACCCGTGTCGATACCGGACATCACCATCACGTATGCAGATACGGACGAGACGGAGCCTGTACCTCCGTATCGGAAGTTGGAGGCCGACGACGACGACGAAAAGGTGTCGTGTTCGAGTCCGAGTCCGATACACCCAGCAAAATGGAATTGGTTCTTTCACAAGCTCCACTCAAACGTGTTCAGCGCCTCTTGACGTTCACTGTATTCGTAGACGACTCGGATTGCCTTGTTGTAATCGATTCTCGTTGAGACGATACCCTGTTATTATTTCCATTCATGTAACCGTACTTTCATCCAAGTTACTTAGACGAAACTGCATATTTTTTTTGGTTTGTTTTCCGCTTGTAGTACTTCCATATGATCATATATCAATCCTTCTTACAGAGATGTGTTATCTTCAACGGAATAGCTGGAAGCATCCGGCTATCAGACCACTGCCCCACCGATGCGGCTGACATAGGAAAACTTGAGATCAGGTACTCGAGGGGTAACCAGTACGACAGCTGGATTAACAGCCGCCACATTTTGTTATCATAAACTTTATCGCCGAGTGTGGTGTCCTGTAAGTGCGGTGGAAGCAATCACCTCTCAACGACGGATCAACCTTTGGATCACCAAGGCAGAGATCTGAGGACCACAGCAACTTGTTTTACGGCAACTCATTATGATGCCGATTGACTGTGCTGCTCTAGCCGCGCGAGTTCGACTCAGCGCGCGCGTAACGATACCACGTATACAAGCGCTAACAGGGTAGGCGTTCGTTTGAAACCTACGATGAGAACGCATCCATTTCACGGGTTCATAACCAAGCCCGCAACGTGTCCAAATATGTCGGACCTTATATGTCTATCTACAAGGCTAGTGCACCCCAGGATGGCGTACGACAGCACCTCGACTCATCAGTGGCATTCACACAGGGCACGAGCCAGTCACTCACTGTCGTGCCAGCGTACTACGTGCGGCTATACCTCAAAAGCGCCTTGCTCCTGAAGGTGGCATTGTACTGCAACAGATTGTTAATGTCCCTTACCCAGTCATCTTCTTTTCCCGGCCCCACGCCTTCCTCTGGTCTCTCTTCATTGTCCTCAGAAATAGATGATCGATTGATGCAAGGCACGGGATATGGCGACACCTGTACTGTCACAGAGTCTCCTGGATTTAAGACATGGGAAACGCGCCCATCCATCGAAACACCCGCCGCCGCACGGCTACGGTCGCTAATCTAAAAGCGGAAAAAAAAGATATAAGTAACTTGAAACACAGAAATACTTGTGGGCAGGGGGTATACGACATACGCGCAGTGTGACAGACGATGAACCAGGGAAGACGAGTGGACGGAAAGAGAGACTCCGCGGGCATATGGGAACGAGGACCACGGCGCTGAGAGAGGGGTGTACGATGGGCCCACCCGCAGAGAGAGAATAGGCTGTTGAGCCTGTGGGCGTGGATACGATCATGCCGTCGGACTTTCTCAACATCAACATCATACTGATCATGCTAGTTGGTCTTACGTACCACGGCCTCCGTCAGATGCTGACCATCAACAAAGATGTCAATTGTGTTCAAGTGAGGGCTGGACCCCCGATGCAGTGCAATCTCATTCATTACCTGCCATTCTGAATGGTTTGTAGGATGAGTGTCTCCTGATAGCAAACAAGGACTCATGACATGCACCATCATCATCCATCTTTCGCGTGTCCTTGTCATAGAATGTGCACGACAGGCGCATTCGATTTAGCAACGTCGCCTTCCCATGAAATACGGCCTCTAGACCTTTTGCGAAATCGTCTATATCTGGTTCCGGGAAAACGATCAACATTCGTGCTCCGCTGCGTTAGCCGGGCACTCACGGAAAGGCAATAAAAATCCTAGAGTACCCATGGAGAAGCTCAACACGGGCGGGACAGCTCCGAGACTGAACAACGATGCTGCATGCAAGATTGTCCCATCTCCTCCCAGTGTGACGACCAAGTCAATCTTTTCCGACTGTGGTCCAGGTCGCCACACCTCTGCGCCTCCAGGCATGTCGGGCCGGTCCTCTGCAAACATTTTTACACCCGGATATGTTTGGTTTACATGTCTGCCGATGCGATAAGTGGCGGGAGTGTACAAGCGTGGATGTGAGGGCGGACGAACTCGAGTAGGTCATCAATCGCTTTGATGACTGGGTCTGTCCGGAGCTTGTTTACGACGAGGATGGATCGTGGAGGGCACGTAGCGTTCTGTTGGCTATGATTTTAACTGAGCAATGCATGCGAACACGGGAAATGAGACGAACGCTTGGGCTGTGGGTGTCGGCGCCGCTGTCAAGGACATGTGTCTTGCTCGTGGCAACAAGCGACTGACAAAAGAACATGGCGTAGGCACACGCAGGAATACTTGAAAACACGAGTCGTGGAGGGCTCGTCGGGCTCGACAGAGAATGTTCATGATCAACAAGTATTAGTTCCAAGTAGTCGCAGTCAGAGTTGCCAAAGATGGGTTACACGTCGTCGTTCGCTGTCCTTGTCGAATTCTCACCGGCCTGTCAGCGGCCGGTCACAAGACTGGTCATTGCAGATGATAATCATGTGGTGTCACCGTGTCTGATGGTGGGTGGTTCTCTTGGTTTCTCACCCTCCTTACAGTTATCGTGAGGCCTCAGGCTGCCAGCTGGCAAGACATTTAACAAGTTGGCGGAGGTCCGGATCCTCCAAGTTGTCACTCGCAGGTTCACGAATCGATGCCATTTTATTCATGCAGTATTGAGAAGGACAACTCCCCTCGGATCTTTATTTTGCACAGGTCAGGTAAGATTGCCAAGCATCCGGATGAAGTACACAGAAGGTGATGTGCAACACATCACCATGATCCTCGGCGTAACTCAATTTCATCAGCAAGCTACATCCACCCCGCTCATGTTGCTAGCATGATTAACTCCACATGTCCACCCGGCCCATGAAGCCATCTGTGGTCTATGGTGATTCTTACAGCAACAAATTTTTAGCAGGCATGATGGCCGAGCGGTCTAAGGCGCTGGAATCAGGTTGTGAGATATCCAGTCCGAAAGGGCGGGAGTTCGAATCTCCCTCATGTCAACGTTTTTTTTTGGCAAGTCTTTAGGCAAGAAGACTGGATCCGATCTATTATCCTACAAAATGCATTAGGGTGTAAGGTTACTATATGTCTGACTTGGCATCTGGTGGTCCGGATATCATCTCCCATGCCTTCTTACATAGACGACGCCCTAGGATAAAAGGTTCCGGTGAACGCGCCTTCTCCAGCACTCGGTGCGCAAACTCTCGTTGTGATCCGGACTCGAAGCTTCGGCGGAAAATATCCAAGACTTTTGCAGTGGGTGCGAGAAGCCTGCGGATAGGATCAAAGAGGGGGCGAAGCGATGTCGGAATTTGTGTGAGAGATGAATTTTGCCTGTAACCACATCAATGACCGATTCCAAGATTCGAAATGCACACACGCACCACTGATACTGCAGGTAATCCGGAGGTGGTACAGAGCTCAGCGTACCGTCCAGCTCGACCCTTATTCGCCCACGAAGCTGTTCTGTCCACATTTTCTCATTCTGCTCTTCGGTCTCTCTGCGATGCCTATCTTGTAGATACCGATCCTGGGATTTGAGGCTTTGCGACATGAGTAACAGTTTTTCTACTGCGTTTTTATTGGAGGTCGTCGTCCAGATATACCACCCCTGCTCCCAATATCGCGTCTCATCTTCATCGGGCTTCGAGGACGCTTCGGTGTCATCGACAAAGTGTTCTTGCACCGGCTGACCTTCTGGCGGAAGAGGAATGTTATTGGTCTGTCGCGTTCGCCATCCCTTTCCGAGCAGGTAATCGGTGACTTCGTGTGGGTACACTTTACGAAGACATATGCCGTACGTCTTGGGCTCATGATTCTGTGATCTTCCACGAGCGGTCTGAAAGGAGTATGTAAGACACATCTCGTCCATCTTGTCGGGCACCTTCCCTGGATCGTGCAAGCCCAAGTCAGAGGGTATATGAGCGAAATGCTAGAGATGACATACCGGGTGGTGGTCGGCTTAGCGATATCAGTGGAGAATGCGCAAAGCTGATCCTCGCAGTGGCCTTTTCACTTCCACCTGGAGGATTCATCGCAAATGTGGTGGATGGTGGGCAGACTCGGAGTCACCTACTACCGTACATACCGCAGTCTGATTGAAGCGGAGTTCGTATTAGGTCGGTAATAAGATGCTTGTTTTTCAACTCTTTTCTCCCTACCACCACGTCGTATGAAGCATCGCTGTCGCAGCACACGCACAGGAAGCCCTCGCTTTCGCATTTCTGCTGTGGGGAAAGTCCCCGGAGACACAGAGTGATCCCTTCTCGTCCGGAACGGAAAGCACCCAGCTTCAAATCTGCTGAGGGGGGCGAGATAGGTCGGGCAAGGATCGATTTACTGGAGCGGGTCTTCATCCTGTGACAGTTCCGCCTTGCCCACTCTGTCGCAAACTCGACGTTGTGCAACCCTGTGGAAGCATATTCATGCAAAGATATGAGCATGTTCATCGTTTGGGTTGCTTGATGGTCGCCTTGCTCTTCGTTGCTCATAGACATAGTTATGCGGTAGTTGGCCCGGGTGCCTTCAACTCAATGGGGCTTACTCTCATTCGACGTGGGTTTCTACCTGTATTTTTTTTCTTTTGAGCGCTCGTCGTTCGTTATTGGTTGTATTGGCTGAGGGGATCTTCAAGAGGTGAGTACACTCAAACACTCTGGGCCCTGTCAATGATGCTTGGAAGCCATATGGTTTGAATTTCTTCAGGGAGAATACCTTGCAGTAGGGTGTGCTCCACACATGACACTTCTGACCCTTTTTCTGGCTATTATGCGCTTGAGGACCATGATACTGATTACTTCCGAATCCTGTAGGGTCTTTGGTTCCTTGTTGATGGTGTTCGTTGCCGGCTAGTTCTACTTTGTTCATCAACCTCTGGTCCGTAGACTCAGATTGATTGATATTTCTGAGCTGTGCACCCGAAATAACAGCTTTACCGCTTGATAGATTTCTGAACCATCGTCTGGAAATCAGTGGATATGTATTTAGCGCTTCGTGGCCCGACACCGATGCGCACATTCTTGAGTGATACACACAACACGACTTGTTGCAGCCGCCTTGGCATCGCTCGCTCGCTCTGACTCATTTGGCATAGGACACGGCACAGTTAGGATTCCTAGCCGTCCTTCCAGAGCATAAGTAGATCGATGGAAAGCGATGTGACTCGTGATTTCTGTCTCCTTTACCTCCCGACCTCAATGTCGTTGCAAGAATCACTGGCACCTCAAACGCAGTATGGCAACCTTTTCTCCATAGTATATTGACCCAAAGACCTATCCACTTCTATCCCTCCTCCCCCTCAGTGCCACATGCCACCCCAGGGACCACGAGAGTCCTTGCTCCTGTATTCCTCGAGGCACTCTGGGGACTTCGGCTGGAACCCGCGATGATCAAGCTCAGCGCAGAGCGGTATGTCCTGTTTCCTCATCCCTTGGCCCCGGCCAATGTGTTGCGTACGTGCGAATTTCCCACCTCCGAAATATCAGTCTGCTCACGTTTTTTCTTCGGGCGAACCTGGTAGCTTCCGATACGGTACCAGGATGGTCGCGTCAGCATCCGGTCACTTACCTCAAGTAGGTCCAATTTCCGATTTCGCCGTCCATTCGGTTGTTACTTTTATTGTTATCATTTTCCCTGACACGGCTCGGAGAAGGAGCGCACGTCATGATGATAGGTTTGATCCCGGGTGGAGCCATCCGTTGAGATGGTCGGATCACTGGAACCCGTAAGCTGCTGATTTACACTGGTATACACTGGTATAGTGTCTCCGGGCTGATCCTTTAATTCCCGAGGGTGCTCAGACAGAGAAACGGCCACTCAGATATAAAGGCATCGTTACCACCAGCGGAATCGCAACAGACATTTCTCATGGGCGGTCATTCCGTTGCGCCACAAGGCGTGGCTCAAATGGCGGGGTCCGTTACCAACGATAGTGAAATTCGATCGCTTGCAACGAGGCGCCGTCTTCGTACACAAATAGGCAGGGCATCATTTGTAATCAAGAGAGAATTTATACGAACGTCTGTATCATGGTAACAGATCGAACCTACGTCATATTTTGAAATGTTCTAATCCATATCCACAAACACGATCTGCTCACTGGCACCGATGTCAGGGTATCATACAGATTCTAACAGAGCGTATCTGAAAGACACAGTTTCACTACGCGGAACCGCTGGACGAGAAAAAAAGAAACCTACATCAATCGAAGAACTCAAATTCCGATATGCACGAACACGATCCGCTTCTCCAACGACACCTCCTGGGCTGACTCCGCCACCGCGACGTTGAGCGCCTCAGCCGCGTGCTCAAAATCGATCACCGGCCGTTCGAACATCTCCTTGTAAAACCGGGTCACGACCTGGTGCGCGACCGCATCATCCACCTTCCACAACGTCCCAATCACCCCATTGAACCCTGCAAACTGCATCCCCGCTGCGAGATGGAGTACCTCGTCCGGGGTCGAGCTGTCACCCACCGCCGTATGGCACGCCGACAGGAACGCAAACTCGGAGTTCGTGTAACGCTCCTGGATGATACGCATGAGGGTGAGCTTTCCGTCACCCATTGCGAACCACGATTCGAACGGTTTTTCAGCATGCTGCGCCCCATGACAAGCAAGGTGGATCCAGCGATGGTCTCGGAATGCCTTCACGGCGCCTTCGATGGTGGCAACGGGGCCAGTCACAGTCTCGAATTTGACGTCTGGGGGCATGCACGTTTCGTTACGAATCTTGTCGATTTCGCGCTCTACCTCTGGTAGGTTACATAGCTTCAAGCTCGCACTCGGCAGTGCTTGACCGACCGCTGCGAACGAAATGACGTTCCCTTCTGCAGAGACGGCATGGGCCTCCCTTTGAGAACGAATACGGTCACGCGCGCGAAGGAGAGCGGAGAGGGATGGTGCGTATGAAGAGACATAGATATCCATCAAATTTTTCAAGTTCCCGACTTTTCGATGCGGGCCCGCGGCATGGAATGGGAGAACGGTGAATTTGGATGTCGGACACCACCAGATACGCGAGCCCGCAGGTAGCTGAACGTCGTCTTGGAGCACGGTGACGATCGGTTCGACAACGGATGACCACAGGTCCCGCAACATTTGCTTCACCCAGGACTCTCTGTTATCTCCATATGCATGCGGGTCATGGGTGAGTTCCGATAGGTGCTCACAGAGCTGGAGGACATCGACGAGCGAGCAAGGAAGGGGAACATGAACAGGTGGGCGATTGTGGAGAACGATGAGAGCGTCGCAAGAGTATTTACTTGCATTCACGATGATGATAGGTCCACATTCGGCTGCTTGTTGGAGGTCTTCGAAACGGGGAGGTAACAGGAATCGCGAGAACCCGTCCAGACGCTGGATCTTGTCAACCACTGAGTGCCATTCATCCTGAACCCGCCAGTACGGATCTGTACTCCTGCCTCCATTCCCTCCGGCGTGCTTTCTGAGTTCTGCGCTTAATTGTGTGAATCTCCTCCCCAGCTCGCGTCCCTGATTACCCTGACTTTCCAATGTAGACATAGAGATGTCGAAGCGTGCAAGTTGACTCCACAGGATTCCTCGACCTTGTTCCAGGAGTTCAACAGCCAACTGGAAGTCACCATGCCTTGTAGCACATGAGAATGCATTGTTGGCTAGATCAGCCACCCTTGCCTGCATTGTCTCATGTCTGGAGTCAAGTGAAGAGTTGAGGGAAGTGAAGTGATCTAGTGTATTGAGTGATGTTTGATAGGCTTCCAAGACAGAGGAATGGTGGTACTTTTCAGCATCCCTGACCCAAGCCTTGGTTGCATTCCACAAATTCAGTGAAGCTGCTGGACCACATTTCTTCAGCAACCTGTAGGTTTCAAAAGCCTCATCCAGTGGAGGAAGTGCTGGATTAGGGTCTGACTTGAAGAAGTTGAAGGAAAAAAGAATGGTTGCAGCTAGTTGACTAGCAATGAATGCAAAATTGGTGTGTTTGACTGAGTAGCTGTCTAATGCATCCTTGAGTAGCTTGATTGCCCTGATCAAGTCAGAGTGATTTTTCTCCACAATAAAGTGCTCTTTCAATGATATTGCAAGGTTATGAAGAGCAACCCCATGACTTTGATGACTTGGTGGGCAGAGATCAAGTCTCTCCTCTTCAAGATCAATGGCTCTATTTAGGTCAGTCAGATTACCCTGGCTGCGAAAACGTGTGTTTAAAGTCACTGCAAGGCTCCCAAGAGCTGCAGCACGATCTGGATGACCTGTTGGTCGAAGATCAAGCCTTTTTTCTCCCATTTCAATAGACCTATTTAGGTCTGCTATGTTCCCCTGTAAATAGTAGCGCTCCTGCAAAGATAATGCAAATTCTCCAAGAGCTCTTGGGTGATCTGAATGACCTAATGGACACAAATCAAGCCACCTCTGTTGAATTTCCATCAGCCTGTTCAGGGCTGCTTTATTTGCCTGAATGCAGTAATACTTCCATAAGGATTCAGCAAGCCCTCCAAGAGCACTGGCATGTTTTGGGTGGCTTGGTGGACAAAGATCAAGCATGTTCTGATTGATCTCAATGGCCCTATTGAGGTCTAAGATATTCCCCTCTTGACGATAACGGGAGTCAAAAGAACAAGAAAGATCATGTAGGATTCCAATGTGTTTTGGATGGCCCAAAGGACAGAGATCCAACCTTGCCAATCCAACTTCAATCTGTGTGGATGCACAAGGCACATTGTTGAACTGATGGCCAAATTTATATAGCCTCATGTCATATTTCCTGAGAGCTGACACACAGTCATGCCCATCTGGGACAGTCTAAAGCATATACTCAATCATACATAAACCAGATTACAATATATGTAGCACTTGCCATTGCATCACAGACTCTGCATGTCATGGATAAAGTTGCAGAAAGAGCAGACAGGCCAGACACATTACCTAGTACAGTATCAGCACTTGAGTGAGAGATTTAGAAAAGAAACTTACATTCCCATTTATTTCCAGACTCCAACAAGCTGGCTACATCTGTAATCATCTGATTGCCAAATGGTTGTTTGTCCCATCTAGGGGTAAACTCTGGAAGGATGTACATAGTAACCCTAACAATGGTAGAGGGAGATGCTGTGCTGTAGAGAGAAGTATGGACAACCATAGCTGCAGAGTATGCAATAACACTTACAAGAGGAAGGGATGGTTCCATGCAACTGTCTGATGATCCTTTGATAATTTTCCAGAACATGTAATTTTAGACAAGTCACTGACACCAATAGTGACACGGATGTCTTGTTTGGGAAGTTGGGTGAAGGCTTTCAGTCGAGAGACTATAGTAAAAAAGTGAGCAGGTGAGAGCATGCCAGTTAGTCAGCTAAAACATACCTGTAACTTGGAATGTAACCTTATCAGTGTTGTTTTGGCTCATTGGAGGTATGTGGATGAAGACAGATACGAGGTAGAGTGACTGGTTGAAAATTTTGTGTAAAGATATGAAGTAAAGACAAGATGCAGAGGAGATGTTGGTGAAGTGTGGAATTAGAAAGGTGAGGAATGATTCAGATGGGTAAGGGCGAGATTGTGATGGGACAAATGGGACTACAGAGAAGTGTAGGCAGCAGCAATGGGAGGGGACGAAACTTGGTGGCTCAACAATACCGGGAGGGTTGGGCAGCGGTATTATGACAGGAGGGAACTTGGGAAATTAGGGCAGGGTGGCAAATATTGGGAGTGGCAGATCTCTATGGCAAGAAGGATGATGGGGAAAGGCAAGATGGGGGATGGTGAGGGGACAAAGCAGACAAGGAATGTGAGTATGATCAGATGAGCAGAGACCAAGAGGGCAATGGGCTTGATGGCGACCGACAGGCAAGACCAGAATGTGGCAGGTGGCGTGGAATCGAAGCGGTGATTAAGGGAGAGATGTGAGACGAGACTAGCACAGAAATGGCTAGTCAGATAAGAGATCGACATTGAAACGGAATTCACTAGTATACAACTCACAAAGAATAAAGCAGACCACAGCAGAAACAAAAAAAGGTGCAAGGCTCGAGAGAGACGGATCGGGAATGGTGGATGATGACAGAAGGTGGAATATCGAAACAGGACGAGGCGAAGTTCTACAGTATGGAGCAGGCAAGCAGGAACAGATGACGTGAGGATGCGATGGCAGGGCAGATTGAGATGACAACAACCTGTATAAAGAGGAGAGAGCGGAGCTATCGCGAGAGGACGAGGCAAGAGTGGAACAGGGCAGAGGAAACGCTAGAGAAAATGGAGGCAGAAAGTCACGGGCCGCAGGAGATGGTGACGGATGGGCGGTGGATGAGGATGGGGTGGAACAAAAGAAACACCCAGGACGACAAGAACTTGACGAGGGAAGATATGCTAGAATGGGGTGATTGGCCTAGGAAAGTGCCAAAAAAAAAGTAGCTGAATCGATGACTGGGGGTAGTGCGCACTCACGTAGTTGAACGGTTGTAACTGAAATCCTAGATGATCAGGCGTTCGGTGAATGGCACTAAGAGCAGAGTCAGGATAAACCCACGGCAGAGAAATAAAGAGATGCGTCGAGAATGATGTGCTAGACGGACAGGGCGCCTCAGGCTGGCGCAGTGAGTTATTGGGTGCCAGTGGGGGCAACGTGTGAGGTGGGAGTCAGGAGGAAAGAGAGATGTTGTCTAAAGGTATACCAACACGATGTGTCAATATGTCAATGACGGCCACCGACTCGGAACAATCTTCACACAGAAAATCCCACACCGCAAACTCGGACTGGGGGCAATTGCCAAAGTGAAAAATCATTAGCATACCCAGCTTGATCAGGATCATTGAAGGAAAACCTCTGCACCTCATGTATATCAACGCAGCGCGACTCACTGTTGACGTATGTATGCCGCTGCGCAGTCGAGACGCGAGGCTACACCTCAATGTGACCAATGGCTTCCCGAGACAACTTGGGAAATTGGTGGCATGGTACTTCGCTGATTCGACGCCACATGATAGTAGACCTGCCATATTTTGCATGTTAATTGAACTGTAGGCTACATCCTGGACGTCAGACTCTTTGTCCCCGGCGTGGTCGGAGCTCAGACTCCAGATCGGAAAGCGGCAGGAATGCGCGGACCGAGCTTTGGGTGCCCCATAGAGGCAAACTTGGCTCAAGTCTGGTCACCAGACCTGTTCAATCTCATCTTTCTTCCGTCCCTCATTCCGACGATCCTAACCTCGGGGTGACTTGTAATTGACGAACATACCGCACCTCGAACTTTATACCCCCAAGAGAGATCGTCCTTGGGTCTGATGCCAAACGGAGTGGAGGTATGACGGCCTAGAGAAAGGAAACAACAAGGCGCTAGTGTCGACGATGCAGCGAGAGTAGTACCGCATTCACTGTGTCATGCTGGCAAATAGCAGGATTCACCTCGAGAGTCATGATCATACCGCCTTGCAATCAAGACTGGCGTGCGAAGCACGCTGTCACGACACTGACCCGTAGTTTCTTCGGGGGGACTCTGACCTAACGGAGCGAGTGTTCGGAAGTCCCTGAACGAATGCCGGAGCAGGAGACTGGTGTCGCAGTGGCACGGGGATTCCGCTGGGGAATCCCATCGGACACTGTCAAGTTCGAGATGTCAAGTTCAATAACTTGGATCGCGATCACCGCCGGCGGGAGATCCGGAAGACCTGGTCAGTGCCCATAGAGAGAATCTGGGAAGTACTAATAACCACAGTTCGCAAAGTTCATCCTTTCTGTATAGACGCAACCGCTCTACCCCCGCCATCACTGCCAGTGCGAGCTGAAACAACCTCACTTAGCGCCTTCCCGTCTCACACGAGCTGATCGACTTCGTTGTTCTACCAGCGCATTTCATCCTCAGGCGGTCGTTTTGCCTGCTCTTTTACAATGAGGCCGGCTTTCCGTCATCAGTTATTCCCGGATCATATCATTCTGTTCTGTTGTTCTGTTCCATTTTGCTGCGATCTCTTGCTCTGGAAAGCGGGAGAACAGGTCTGATTTCCAACCCACACGATTGAAACAAATTCACCGATACGGTGCAATCTGATGGGAATAGGTCTGGGTCTGGAACATTGGAGAGCCAAGTGCCAGTTACGCCTGACGGCATCCGAGCGTCCCTT
The DNA here is from genome assembly GCA_003316335.1 of Hemileccinum impolitum. Classification (NCBI taxonomy): domain Eukaryota; kingdom Fungi; phylum Basidiomycota; class Agaricomycetes; order Boletales; family Boletaceae; genus Hemileccinum; species Hemileccinum impolitum. The sequence goes on along the minus strand of QFEQ01000108.1, from coordinate 111,373 downwards.
ATATTCCAGTGGGTTTAGATCGAACAGACTGGAAACCACCACATCCCCCTTCGTATTCACCATGTCTATTGACCCCGAGGAGAAACGCGAGTCGTACAAGGAAGATACCGCTGTGATCGGCGTAGGTGACGGTCACCGAAGAGTGTTGCAGGCAGAAACACGACAAGCTGCGGAACGGCGGCTTGTCCGGAAACTCGATTTTCGGTTACTACCTACCGTCGTCGTCATCTATTTGATGAACTATATTGATGTGCGTTGCGTCTGTGGTGTAACAGGTTAGTACGCACTGACAATTGACCTTTGTGGCATTACAGCGCGTCGCCATCACCTCTGCTCGCTTGCAAGGTTTACAGACTGATTTAGGCTTATCGGGTACGTTCTCACTCGTTCATGAGGCATGCGAGCTCACTAGCACGACAGATGTTCAGTATGATACAGTCGTGGCCATCCTTTACGTGTCGTATTGCCCAGCACAGATTCCGTCCAATATAGTAAGCAGTTCAACATCTCTATTGGTGCAGCACTTGAAATCGTCTTAAGGCCATTAATTACGTCTCAAGGTTAGTCGCCTTCCTTGATGCGAGACAGAATGGTCGCTCAACGCCGCTCCTTGCCGCTCTTAGACCGAGCCTTTACATCAGTATTTGTGTCATTCTGTGGGGATTGACCAGCGCTTTTACTGGTATCACGCATGATTTTGCTGGAATCATGGCATGTCGTGTCTTTATTGGGTTACCGGAGGTCAGGCAACGAAATCCATTGAGAAAGGTTGACTGAAATGGGACGTCGTTTCAGGCCGCATTCTACCCTGGTTCGATGTATCTTTTGTCCAGATGGTATACAAGGAAGGTTTGTATTGCACCAGTCTCATCGTACATTTTTGACAGATCTGGCTCCATGTAGGAGCTAGCTTTCAGATCTGCTGTTTTCTTCACAGGATTTCTTGTCGCCAGTGCCGTCGGTAGTGTGAGCCTCGCACCGCTCCACTATTCCATTTCGGTGCCTGATCCCTTTCAGCTATGGGCTGCTGGCATTCTCGGAACCATGAACGGGGCAAAAGGGATTGCTGCATGGAGATGGTACGACTGGTTGCTACTATATCTACAGCGAGCACATTATCTGACCACCTTTACACTGAACACAGGCTATTCTATATCGAAGGCTCTATCACGATTTTCATTGGTTTCCTGGCCATGTGCGTCCGATGAATTTGTCGCTGGTTTTCATTCTTCTGAACGAAGCACCTAGGTGGCTGCTTCCGGATTTCGTATGTCCTGAGTCCCCTAAACGGTATATTTGGGACAAGTCCCTGATTCTTCTCTGTAGCCGAACAATACCAGTTGGTTGACTCCCGAGGAGAGATATTTGGCCCAGGTTCGACTCGCAGAAGACGTTGGCGAAGCTGATCAAGACTCTCAAGAAGCCTCGTACGTCCTCCGTGCCCCCTGGGGTTCCTGGTGTTGATTGCATTCGTAGGTTCTTTGAAGGGCTGAAGTTGGCACTCAAAGATCCCAAGGTCCCGATCTTCATGTTGATGTCTTGCTCCGCAATCCTGGGACTCAGCTTCTCCAACTTCTTCCCAACGTAAGTGTAGTAACTCGTGTGTTCAGGATCACACATGATCACATTCAGGTTGACTGCCACTCTTGGCTACTCGACGACGGATACTTTACTAATGGCAGCGTGCGTATTATTGTCTCGTATATTCTTAGCACTTATTCAGTATGCTGAGCTGCTGGTTAGGCCACCGTTTGTCCTTGCAGCCATTGTGACGCTCACCAATGCACGACATGCTGGCAAGTAACTTCTATATCCTCTATAATAGTTCGTTTTGAACTGGCAGGTGCATGTATATACAGACGTCACTGGGGAACGGTTCCTCCACCAGACTGGCTGGTGGTGGGTGGTCATGGTTGGCTACATCATCTCCCTGTCAACGATGAGTACGGCCGGGAGATATTTCTCGTTATTCTTCATGGCTTGTGGATATAGTGGTATGTACTCCCTTGCATGGCCGTCAACTTTTTCACCCTTTTCGAACCTTGCGCACGCGCGCGTTGCGGTCAGGGAGTCAACTACTGATGGTGTGGTTGGCCAATTCCGTCCCTCGACCACCCGCCAAACGGTCCGTAGCAATCGGGCTCGTGAATGGGTTCGGAAATTTAGGGAATGTGTACGTCGCTGTACCTTCTTCCCCATATGTGTGCGCTGACTGTCCTCGCAGAATGGGATCCTACATCTGGAAATCGAGTTGGGGCCCCGGGTACCATCAATCGATGATCATTGCACTATGTGCGCTCGCGTTCGCGAGTGTCCTTAGTTTTGGTCTGTGTTTGGTTTCAATTCAGGATGCTTCAAGGGGTATTGCTGATCTCTGCCGGAAACCTCAGTCATTCGCGTGTTGCTCGTGCGGGCGAACAAACGGATGGAGCATGAAGAACTGGACCTGATGCATGGACCTGAACGTGCACGGATCGAGGAGGCGGCTAAGTTGGAGGGGATCACGTTGGAAGAGGCTGTAAGACGTAGAATGGGGTTCCGTTATCTGTATTAGTAGAAGACGATGTTTCAAAGATGAGCTTCAGCACGTCAAAATCATGATTTTCACTGGTGAAGGCTTCTTCCAGTTTTATGTCTCTAAGAACAATTCGGACATAGCAGATGGATCGTTCCAAATAGACTACGCGAAAAAGGCATCCTCGCAGCGCCCGAGCCATGCATTGATTCGAGGAAACCCGAGAATGTGCCAGTGGGATCGATCTCGAGCTTGGGCAACTTGGCAGTGCACGAAAGCTGATGACTTCCTGATCCGGCGTGTCCGACACTAAAGTTGCACATCGATACTAGGAAGGGCGTCCCTATCCTCACACACGCGTTGGCAAGACGTCCTGGTGAGTCCGTGCTGAACCTGATGGTGGGAACTGTCGATGCGTCCCCGGGACTGGAGAGTAGACACGGAGTGCACATGCACGTCTGTGCCTGTCTCGTGCAGGTCGCTAGCCCCTCCCGCTCGATCGGCCATCGTGCCAACATCAAAACACGTTCGCCATCGACTAACTCCTAAACACTATCAATCAAATCCCGACCGGTCCGTAAACTCGGCCATGGTGTGGGCCGCAACGCCAATCCAACCGTCGCATCCATGAAATCCACCACCGAGCTCGACGGGTGCGATAATGTGATGATCAACGGCGCCCTCCATACTCACAGTCGTGGTCATAGACATAGCTGAATCTACGCTTCTATCGCCGTTGCAATTACCCTCGACGATGATGCCCACCTGGTTTTCACCCGTGCCAGAGGCGCATAGCGTCCCAAATGTAGCCGCAGTGACAACAAACTAGTTTTGGCGCGGCACATCGTGCATGTCGCACTGTATACCGGCACCGGCACCTCGATTTCCTTAGACTCGAGCTCGAGCCGCACGAGGGACGACGAGCACGAGCGTGACGATTGGCGGGATGCGCGTCCGACTCCAGTCGCGGAACAGCTGGAGACGTCGCCGTCTTCCCAGATGTGGAGCGGGGGAGGAGAGCCACGGGGCGCTGTACACGCCGAGGTGAAGCTGATAGTGCAATTCTTGCTAAGCGTGCTGTCCTGTGAGCAGTCGCCCGTTGACCAGCACAGACTTCACACAGGACCATCGTAAGCTGCCGCGGTTCCTGGACTATACGCTCAGGAAAAGGTGAAAGAGCGACTCGACGCTCTCGTCCGAGAACATGTAGGGACAAACGCGAAAGTGAATGGCAGCAAGGTCTTCAGGAGGAAAAACATAGGCGCTGTGGGAACGTCGGGGCCTGGTCCTCCGGGACGAATCACCTTCCAGGCCAACCCCCTCGTGGTACTGTTTTGCGCCCTCGCTCATTGTGAGGGGTTCGTGAGCATTTGGACCGCGTCACTCGCAGTACTTGAGCTTCGACAGAACAACGCGTCGCCGACATGAATTCGGATGATGAACGTGGACAATGAAAGGTTGCTGCCTTTCAAGCGCTTGCTCACAGTCGTGCAGCGAAGTCAGGGTCCTCCAGGGTATCGGTCGTGTAGTGCACCGCGAGCTTGTCCCCGTCGATGCAAAGGTAGAATTGACGCTCAAGCGTCGCTTGTAGCCCTGATCTCTTGCCTTATGTGCTGTCGTCAAGCCCAATAATTGCTCAACTGGCGCGAGACTACCTCAGATGTGGAGCGCGAGGAGTCCTGCGGGAACAAGTGGCAGTCGTCGTCCCTCCACGTCCTAGCTCTCGTGACATTTACTCCCTGAGACCACTGGTGAGGCAGCGCTTTGCCTGCTTGGTATCGAGGTACGCAGTCCAAACGTAGTGAAGTTCTTCATCAAGGGAATAAGGTTACGGCGTTGTTCGAGAGGCGTGGGCAGGTGCCACTGTAGTCTGGCAGTGACCAGACTAGTGCCACTGGTACAACGAACACGTGGTTCCACAAGGTGTTTAACCTGTCTGGAACGCCATCATTGGCGGGAGGGTAAGCAGCAACACCTTTCGCGCTATGATGGGTCGGTGGGTATACTCAACAGAAAAGTAGCGAATGAATGAGCCAACGACGTCCACAGTGCAAGTAACGACATCTGTGGCATCACCAGGTCTGGCATGAAGTGACAGGTACCCGACAAAGAGCTGGTTTCATTGGCGTAATAGAGGATCCCCACAAGCAAGAAGCAGCCCGTCCGCCTTGCTTTCAAGGGGGTAAATTCCCAGTCAAACAGACCGCAGATGCATTTCCAACAGGATAGATAAATGTGATGGTGGACCAAAACAAATGGTGACATTTCTGTGCAAGGGAGAGAGGTTAATGTGAGCGTCACCATTGAATCATCGTTTCTGACTTTGACTAACGGTGAATCCAACTCAGAATAATCAAGGCTCCCACTAACGATCGCCACGAGAGGCCAAGCAATACGCCGTGCACTTCGTACTGCACGTCGCACTTGTCTCTCGTCACGTCGACAATGTAAACGCGAGAGTCAAGATCGTGACTGTACGTTCCCAGTAAGGAATGCACAGTTGGTCAAGTACATCGGCATATGGAGCATACCGCCGAACGGCGAGGTCCGAGGAGGCAGGGCGCTATCGAGAGCAACCCGAGAATCGGTATCAAGGCCATGTCTATGACAGCATGACTTATTTCTATCCTGTGGATGTTTAAAGTCCACAGCTTCAGCGTCCTGTGCAATCAAATTAGAAACCGATGTGATGGTTCCTATTGCTCACCAAGTTACAGCAAGAACAAACCAAAGCAGAACAAATACATAGCCATTCTGTAAAATACTGAGATGTGCGTAAGATGCAGTCAACGTGGTGAAACTTGTAACAATCCCATGGTGTTCAAGTGAGCAGTTTTTAAGCAAACATAATAATCTCAACCCACTCAATCAACGTCCATGGTGGTAGCACCACCACTTGCCCCTCCACCGCGCCGACCCCGACCACCTTTCCTCCCACCACGTGGCCACCGCTGGACTTCTAGTCGCGAGTTATTCTGTTGACTGTACGCCTTGGGATCTGCACCTGGCGGTACGACAAGGACCGTGGCACGGGGATCCGTGTTCATGATGGAGTCTGAGCGCATTTTTCTATTCGCAGGATGTATTTAGGTGGTTCTTGCAAGAACACATCCAAAAAGGACTCACGATCCAGTGTTGTCATCCGCGCCCATCAGCACGTCAACGCTTCCATTCTCGTTGATCAAATGGGCACCACCAAGTCTCCCAGAAAGGCCGACAGATTGTGTGCCTACGATTACGACGCGGAGTATACGGCCATCTGCGGGTTGCTTGTCGAATTTGGAAACAGCAGCAGCAGCGTGTGCAGCCTGCTTGAAGGTCAGTCGGACAGTCACGTTGTCGGATGTTTGGGTGTTCACGAGGCCGGAGGAGATGATCGGACCACACCGTCGGAAGATGGCCTGTCGGATGTCAGAAAATGCTTGGGAATAAGAAAGGACAAGGCATACCTCGACGTCTGCAGGAGTAGTGCCTTTGACAAGACCATCGACTTGCACAACGTTTCCGTTGGTGCTCGAACTCGCTCCCTTGATGCTTATCCCCCCGGTGGCGGTGGCTTCTCTGAGTGCGCGTTGAACTAGGGTAGAATCGGGTTTGCGGGGGACAACGGCAGAAGTGGACAAACGAGAGGAGAGTGAAGGTTTGTCAGGGTCTTCATACAAGTCATGGGACCACTGTGCGTCTGAATCGCCTTTTGGGGGTCGAGAAGGACGGGCCTGGGTACGATGGCGCGCGCGCGTGCGGAGAAGAAGGGCCAAGGATGGACATTTTATTTTATTTTTCAATGGACAGCCTTGGAGGATGCGAATCGTATGGTACGCACATAAGGCGAGTTTCGGTTTGCGGATTTTGGACGTATTGGACCGCCGTCGGTGGTGGTGGAAAGACGGGCTAAGAGGGACATGGATGATGATGATGATGATGATGGTTCGGGAAAGAAAAACGGCCGCGCCTTAGACGACGTTGTGTGCGCTTGTTTGGCGTGTGGCAGAAAACCAGCGTGTGCGTCGACTCGACCACAACTCACCTTGACACGACATGGGCGGAACTGGTACGTCTTCTATCCAGCGTGGGCTCATACCACCGCTTATTACCTGTTTAAACAGGTTGGTTGTTCTTGTTCTCGGTCCTCATGGCCGCCGGCCTGCTCTTCACCATGGTCTTTTTCGTATGTTGCTCAAAAGTCGCCCTGGACTTGTCTAACTTGCAACATAGATCATCATGTTCTCTGACCTCGAATGTGACTACATCAATCCCATAGATCTCTGCAACAAGCTCAACCAGGTACTGGATTAATGGGCTGTGCTCATCTCCGCCTACTGATCATATCTGCAATCCCCAGTTTGTTCTGCCAGAAAACATAGCGCACGCTTTCCTCACACTTCTTTTCCTACTCTCGGGTCAATGGGTTGCATTCTTGCTCAATCTTCCTCTCGTCCTCTATAACGCCAACAAGTACGTCTTATGACCACGTGCTCACTCATGGTACCCATGCACACCCGAACAGGATAAGAAACAAGAACCACATGTACGACGCTACCGAAATATTCCGCACGCTCTCTGGACACAAGAAGGAGAGTTTCATAAAACTCGGCTTCTACCTCCTGTCTTTCTTCTATTACCTCTACCGGTCTGTATCTCCCTCTCGTATGTCCACTGCTAAACTCATTTCTGGATCAGCATGATTGTTGCCCTCATTTCGGAGAGCGAATGAACTCGCTTCCCACAGACAACTTGCCTCATGCACGTAGACAACGGGACGGGTATGCAGGGGAATCGGAACTTGACCTGGAGTGTCTTGCCTACGGATTGAGGTACATAGACGCTGATCTGCAGTAGACGTGGTACGTGGATATACATGAGGGGCTTCGGCGGTGCGATGGGGCTCCCCTTGTTGTATATCGTCTCGTTGGATGCTATGATCTTTTATTCTCCGTGTCTGCGGCGTGAATTTTTCGTGCCAACCAACTGGCAAGACAGGACCTGGCTTACAACGTTTGCAGTTCACTCTGCCTTACTGGTATTGACGTCGTATTCTCAACAACACCTTGAGGGCATCGTCTTCAATGGTACGCTGGGCAGGAGAACCCCATACTAGCAGATAAGTTACGGAGCCTGCCACACTGGATGCGACGAGGAAGTTATTGACATTCATACACTCAGGGAAAGACATTCAGAACTTGTAGACTATCTGTTCACGAGTGCGTCAAAGGAAATTTGTGTCTAGCGACTCCGCGGCGCATCCAATCATGTACACTCGTGGCGATTGTGCTAGCCGTCATTGTCACAAAGTTTGCCAGCAAGCCATCGTCCTATGCTCACTGTTTTGTCTCCAGACCCCCTGACTTCTTTTCCTATTCTCTAACGCGCCTCCCCGCTTGTTTTGTTTTGGTCTGCATCCGATTCTGTTGTTGTTCGCTGACCGCTATGACAGGCCTTCTTCGATTCTCAATCGTTACCTCCAGCTTGTGCAGAGGTCAGCCGATCATTTAATCACGACATATTAGATCTTTGCGTAACCTCGTATCCACCTGTTTAGACAACGGCTTTCTTTCGACTCATACCTTGCATGCTGCCCACCTAACAACTCACTGTGCCAGCTCTCTCCGTCTACCGGTAGCGCATCGTTCTCGACGCATCTCTTCACCCGTCTGCTTTGGGTTTATCTTGCTCTTAGTGCAACATACCTACATTCACTGCATCTAGCTACAACCATTCATTCAACTACGCGAGCGCGCACTACTATCCCCCACCAGTCGTCGATCCAGCCGTTTGTCCCGTAAATTTCCTCGACTAATCCTCCCAACATCTTCTTTTGTCAAGGTCTCCTCCAAGCGTTGCTCGTGTCCCACCCCTTCTCCTTCCCCTCCATCCACCGCCGCCACCTCCTCCTGTGCTAGTCCTGTCTTCTCTTCTCTGCCCTCCCCCTCATTATTTGCCTCCTGAGTTGACTGCACTCCACCTCGCGTTCAGGTCTTGCCTGTCTGTTGCCATCTCACTCTCTTTCTGCTTGATCCTAACCATGTTCCTCATCTACCCCGCTCCCTTTCTGTCTCTCCTGTTGCCTGTACCCATTGCGCTTCCTGCCTCAGAGATTCACTCCCACTCCTTACCCACCCTGCCACAATTTACCAAATTCTGTCCCATCTCGTAACCTTGCCGTATTCAGCCTTGCTTCATCAAAAGCCCATCTTGCCCCTGCCCCGTCCCTGTCATAGTAATATTACTTTGTCCCCCATCATTCCATTCCTTGCCCACCGAAGCTCCAACTCTCTCATACAGCGGTGGGGGACAGCTCGACGCCGGATGAGGTACTCCATCTCGCGGCGGGGATGCAGTTTCCCGGTGGACGATGCGGTCGCGCATCAGGTCGTGACTCGGTTTTACAAGATGCTCAAATGGCCCATCATTGGTTTTCAGCATGCCGCTCAGGCGTTGAACGTCGCCGTGGTGGAGTCGGCTCAGGAAGTATCATTGGAGAAGCGGATCGTGTTCGTGCATATTGGGATTTAAGCTCTTGTTGTTGTAAGTCCCTTCTCTTGTATAGACTCAGAGGTTCGTGCCAGTGTATAGTGATTTCATGTTACAGGTAGGCTTTATGTTCGATTCTGTATTCATCCTGACTTCGACTCGGATGCGGAGGGAGGTACCGTTGGAATAGTGTGTGTTTCTCAGGCTGCATATCAGAATTGAGCATTTCCTTTGACCTAGGTTTCCCTTCGTACCATACAGGTGATGGACATATGATCCTTTTGCTTCCTCGTATGCTTCGTGTTTCAATTTTGTATTATATGCCACCTTCCAAGTTGTGCCCGAAGGTTTCTGCGGCTCGGAATGTATGGTGTACACCACGTGTCGGGTGTGCTGGTGGTTTTTGTCAAAAGTCGGACTCGGAAAGCCTAACATCCTCAGGCTATACCATCTCTGTTCATATTCAAGAACGCAACTTCTTGAAAGCAGGAGCGCAATTTTTCTTGCGGGTTTTCCAGTCCTCATTCAAACAATACCTCATCCTCGCAGTTACCGCACGGCGGACTGAGAGTACTTCTCACACCCACCACTTACTGCATCCTCCTTGATCCAACAGTCGCATCCGATGTCATCCCCACCTTCTGCAGACACGGAATCGCATGCGCTTCGATTATACCAATTACCAGGGGGCCTCTACGTACTTCGACTAAGGACTTGCAAGCAACATGGTACTTCGTGTTTGTGACATCCACTAGCAATGGAAAGCAAATCTTGTACTTATACACAGGGAAGCCCCGTTAGCCAGCGCTGATGCGATCTTCACCCACGAACAGGCCGCTAGTGTAACTTGACCAATCGGATCCGTAACATCACATCTACCTGAATCACGAATGAGCGAATCTCAATACGAGACTCATTCGTTTGTACGGTGAAAGCTCGCATATTGTCCTGAAGCACCTGTCTACGCGGATCCTTCGTAGCCGGGGGAGAGACTGGCGAGAAAGGGGTTGAGCGAGTATGTGAGCATGTCGTGTGTCTCCCAGTGGTGTGCTGAATATAGCTTCCAGTAGTGATAGGCTGAAGGAGCGTGACGAAGGACGAGTATTAAACATGACAGTTGCGTTGCACGATAACAACAACGAATTTGATGAAGCAGAAAAGCAGGCAATCAGCGCAGAAATTTGCCCCCCTCCCTTCTCTTCCACAGTGGTCGCAATCCTCGTGACTCGTTCCAATAGTTTCGAGTCTCCCGTACACAGCAGATTCCAGAAATGTGCGCGGACGTGTCCGTTGGGCCGCATCCCTTCATTACGTATCCGACTTCATGGGCTGTTTTTGTGGCATGGTCCAAGCAAGTTTCATGATTGGCCTGCACGGGCGATCACGCATCTGGTGCGACCAGAGGTCTTGGAGCCTAACTCGTTTTGCAATGATGCGTGGTCAAGCGACAACGCAATGCTTCCTTGGTCCACCCCAGCCAAACGACATCGTGCAAGCTCCATTCACTGCTGGGTCATTGATTCAGGTCCAACCACGGCCGGTCTCCCACCACAAACTAGCCATTGTCACCCAGGGCAGATACCAGCCGCAGGAGTTCAACCGGCTGGAGAGAGAAATGTGTAGTCCGCAACCCACTTACATCCTCCTATCGACCAAGAAGTCAACGCAGCCGGATCCTTCTCAGCGTGCAGATAGAATATATATGGGTCTGTGGATCTTTTCTTGGGCTCATAAGATATTCTGATATGGCTACAGAAAGAGCCCTGGACATGAGTGTTTACTTTGTACATTCTTGTGTGTTTTTTTTCCATCGAAACGGAGTCGCGCTACAGGTGACTTCCAGGTTCGTTATGTCGGGTTGTGTTCTATTACGTACGTCTGCCTGCTTCAGTATATTCCAATTCATCCCTGATCGATTCACTAGCATTTTTTCCATCTGTACGTTCAAATCTTGCAATTCTAAGTTTGTTGAGCTGAACCAACCCAATCATAGTGAGAGGTTGTTTCCTACCTGGCCCAGCATAGGTGGTTCCTCTGAATTCTATCGAACTTCGAAGATGCTTAAAACCCTCAACTACCGATAGACGTATGTGTTCATGTGTTCTCTCACATTGGTGAACGACGATTCCAAACGTTTGATCACGCCTAAATAGTTGTGAGTGCGTTTATTCTGTGTTTCCACTGCCCATTCCGATCACAGGCACCTCCAGGGCAACGTACTTGATATCATCGGAGCATGGACTTCATCAGTGTCGCAGATTGTGAGATTTTATGCTTACTCAGGCTTCAAGTGGGATGAATCACACCTATTGTATCAGTGGTGATGATCCTCCGTATGTGGGCATTGAGTACAAGTCCCTCGCCTTCTTATGGGCATGGGAATCCATCCCTACCAAACCAATTATCCCCTCAGTTGTTCTATTATTCCGGGATCTCATCATTCCGTTCCATTCCGTTTTTGCTGCGACTGGCTCGCAGAAGTGCGAGAAGAAGGCGGACTTCGAAACCAGATAGTTGAAACACATCCATCGCTGCAAGTCTAGAACGTTGCGGGACCAAATGCCGGTCACGCCTGACGGCATTCGGATGCCCTTATATTCTAGTGGGTTTAAATCGCAGCCAAAAACTACACTCCCTCCTTCGTATTCACCATGTCGATTGACCCCGAGAAGAAACACGAGTTGTACAGGGAAGATACCGCCGTGGTCAACGTGAACGGTGACGGTGACCAAGAAGTGCTGCAAGCGGAATCACGACAAGCTGCGGAACGGCGGCTTGTCCGGAAGCTCGATTTTCGGTTACTACCTACCGTCGCCGTCATCTATTTGATGAACTATATTGATGTGCGTTACGTCTGTGGTGCAATGGGCTACGCATTGTGACAGTGGACCTGTGTGTGGTATTACAGCGCGTCGCCATCACTTCTGCTCGCTTGCAAGGTTTACAGACTGATTTAGGCTTATCGGGTATGTTCTCGCTTACTTATGAGGCATGTGAGCTCACTAGCCACGACAGATGTTCAGTATGATACAGTCGTGGCCATCCTTTATATATCGTATTGCCCAGCACAGATTCCGTCCAATATAGTAAGCAGTTCAGCATCTCCATTGATGCAGCAGTTGAAACTATCTTAAGGCCATTAATTACGTCTCAAGGTTCGTCGCCTTGGTGCGAGACAGAATGGCCGCTCAACGCCGCTCCTTGCCGCTCTTAGACCGAGCCTTTACATCAGTATTTGTGTCATTCTGTGGGGATTGACCAGCGCTTTTACTGGTATCACGCATGATTTTGCTGGCATCATGGCATGTCGTGTCTTTATTGGGTTACCGGAGGTCAGGCAACGAAATCCATTGAGAAAGGTTGACTGAAATGGGATGTCGTTTCAGGCCGCATTCTACCCCGGTTCGATGTATCTTTTGTCCAGATGGTATACAAGGAAGGTTTGTATTGCACCAGTCGCATCGTACATTTTGATGATAGATGTGATCCCATGTAGGAGCTAGCTCTCAGATCTGCCATTTTCTACACCGGATTGCTTATCGCCAATGCTGTCGGTAGTGTAAGCCTCTTATATGTTCCACTATTCCATTTCGGTGCCTGATCCCTTTCAGCTATGGGCTGCTGGCATTCTCGGAACCATGAACGGGGCAAAGGGGATTGCTGCATGGAGATGGTACGACTGGTTGCTACTATATCTACAGCGAGTACATTATCTAACCACCTTTACGCTGAACACAGGCTATTCTATATCGAAGGCGCTATTACGATCGTCATTGGTTTCCTGGCCATGTGCGTCCGATGAATTGGTCACTGGTTTTCATTCTTCTGAACGAAGCACCTAGGTGGCTGCTTCCAGATTTTGTATGTCCTGCCTATATGGTAAATTTCGAAGAAGGTCATCAATTCATCATCTCTGTAGCCGAAAAATACCAGTTGGTTAACTCCCGAGGAGAGACATTTGGCCCAGGTTCGACTCGCGGAAGATGTCGGTGAAGCTGATCAAGATTGTCAAGAAGCCCCGTATGCCCTCTGCCTTCCTGAAATTCGTGATATTGACTGCACCCGTAGGTTCCTTGAAGGGCTGAAGTTAGCACTCAAAGATCCCAAGGTCCCGATCTTCATGTTGATGTCTTGCTCCCTAATCCTGGGGCTGAGTTTCTCTAGCTTCTTCCCAACGTGAGTTTTGTGAATGGAAACTCATGCTTTCGAGGTCACACGGCTATACTCAGGTTGACTGCCACTCTTGGCTACTCGACGACGGATACTTTGCTGATGGCAGCGTGCGTATTATTTCCTCGTATACTCTTAGCATTTATTTAGTATACTGAACCGCTGGTCAGGCCCCCGTTTGTCTTTGCAGCCATTGTGACACTCACCAATGCACGACATGCTGGCAAGCAACTTCTACATCCTCTATAACAAATCGTTTTCAACTGACAAACGCATGTGCATACAGACGTCACTGGGGAACGTTTCTTCCACCAGACTGGTTGGTGGTGGGTGGCCATGGTTGGCTACATCATCTCCCTATCAACGATGAGTACGGCTGGGAGATACTTCTCATTGTTCCTCATGGTCTGCGGGCTTAGTGGTATGTATCTCTTGCACTGTCGTCAACCTTTTCAACCTTTTCCAACATTGTGTGTGCGTGTGCGTTGGGTCAGGGACTCTGCTGATGATGGTGTGGTTGGCCAACGCCGTCCCGCGGCCACCCGCCAAACGGTCCGCAGCAATCGGCCTCGTGAATGGGTTCGGAAACTTAGGGAATCTGTACGTCGCTGCTTCTTCCTCACATGTGTGCGCTAACTGCTCTCAAAGAATGGGGTCCTACATCTGGAAATCGAGTTGGGGTCCCGAGTATCATAATTCGATGATCATTACGCTCTGTGCGCTCGCGTTTGCGAGCATCCTTGGCTTTGGTTTGTGTTTGATTTCAATTCGAGAGGGGCATGGTTGACCTCTGCTGGGAATTTCACAGTCATCCGTGTATTGCTCGTACGGGAGAACAAACGGATGGAATGCGAAGAGCTGGATGTGATGCACGGACCCGAACGAGAACGGATCGAGGAGGCGGCCAAGTTGGAGGGGATTACATTTGAAGAGGCTGTGAGACGCAGGATGGGGTTCCGTTATCTGTACTAGTACTAGTTTATCTGGCCGGATCCGAGAGGTCATACTATTAGTCCAAGCACCCACTAGACGGTCCGAGTCGATGTATGTCTATAGTAGTATGATGCATCTCACCTGTAATTTCACACCATGCTTATAACACTGAGTGAAGGTCGCTGCCAAAGTATCGATATCTTCAAACTGGCGACCGAAATGTTCAGAACATTCCACAAATAAATTTTGGATGCATTGAACGTGGGTATATCTACTAATATAATACTATGTGCTGGGAATAGACAGGAAGGATTATTCGGTGTAAGGGAGATCTAACCATCACCAAGTGCCAATGGGCAAAATGTGGCCAACTTCTAAGTTCCTGAGTTCAATACCAGATAAGTTGAATTCTCGTCGGCGAAGACAGTCACTAATACAGATAACGGAAACCCATTCTACGTCTCACAGCCTCTTCCAACGTGATCTCCTCCAACTTAGCCGCCTCCTCGATCCGTGCACGTTCAGGTCCATGCATCAGGTCCAGTTCTTCATGCTCCATCCGTTTGTTCGCCCGCACGAGTAACACGCGAATGACTGAGGTTTCCGGCAGAGTCAGCAATACCCCTTGAAGCATCCTGAATTGAAACCAAATACAGACCAAAACTAAGGACACTCGCGAACGCGAACGCACAGAGTGCGATGATCATCGATTGATGGTACCCGGGGCCCCAACTCGATTTCCAGATGTAGGATCCCATTCTGCGAGGACAGTCAGCGCACACATATGGGGAAGAAGGTACAGCGACGTACACATTCCCTAAATTTCCGAACCCATTCACGAGCCCGATTGCTACGGACCGTTTGGCGGGTGGTCGAGGGACGGAATTGGCCAACCACACCATCAGTAGTTGACTCCCTAACCGCAGTACGCGCACGCGCAAGGTTGAAAAAGGGTGAAAAAGTTAACGACCGTGCAAGGGAGTACATACCACTATATCCACAAGCCATGAAGAACAATGAGAAATATCTCCCGGCTGTATTCATCGTTGACAGGGAGATGATGTAGCCGACCATGACCACCCACCACCAGCCAGTCTGGTGGAGGAACCGTTCCCCAGTGACGTCTGTATACACATGCACCCGTCAGTTCAAAACGAACTATTATAGAGGATATAGAAGTTACTTGCCGGCATGTCGTGCATTGGTGAGCGTCACAATGGCTGCAAGGACAAACGGTGGCCTGACCGTTCGGCATAGTGAATAAGTGCTAAGAATATACGAGAAAATAATACGCACGCTGCCATCAGCAAAGTATTCGTTGTCGAGTAGCCAAGAGTGGCAGTCAACCTGAATGTGATCATGTGTGACCCCGAACACACAAGCTACTATCCACATCACTTACGTCGGGAAGAAGTTGGAGAAACTGAGTCCCAGGAAATGAGAGCAAGACATCAACATGAAGATCGGGACCTTGGGATCCTTGAGTGCCAACTTCAGCCCTTCAAAGAACCTACGAGTGCAGTCAACATCGAGAATTTCAGCAAGACACGGAGGACGTACAGGGCTTCTTGATCATCTTGATCAGCTTCACCAACATCTTCCGCGAGTCGAACCTGGGCCAAATGTCTCTCCTCGGGAGTCAACCAACTGGTATTGTTCGGCTACAGAGAAGACGAATCAGGGATTTGTCCCAAATATACCGTTTAGGGGACTCAGGACATACGAAATCCGGAAGCAGCCAGCTAGGTGCTTCGTTCAGAAGAATGAAAACCAGCGACCAATTCATCGGACGCACATGGCCAGGAAACCAATGAAGATCGTGATAGCGCCTTCGACGTAGAATAGCCTGTGTTCAGTGATATGGGTGATCAGATAATGTATTCGCTATAGATAGCAACTACTTGTACCATCTCCATGCTGCGATGCCCTGCACCCCGTTCATGGTTCCAAGAATGCCAGCAGCCCATAGCTGAAAGGGATCAAGCACCGAAAAGGGATAGTGGAACACGTGGGAGGCTTACACTACCGACAGCATTGGCGATAAGCAATCCGGTGAAGAAAATGGCAGATCTGAAAGCTAGCTCCTACATGGGCCACATCTGTCAAGACGTACGATGAGACTGGTGCAATACAAACCTTCCTTGTATACCATCTGGACAAAAGATACATTGAACCAGGGTAGAATGCAGCCTGAAACGACATCCCATTTCAGTCGACCTTATCTCGATGGATTTCGTCACCTTACCTCCGGTAACCCAATAAAGACACGACATGCCATGATGCCAGCGAAATTGTGCGTGAGACCGGTAAAAGCACTGGTCAATCCCCACAGAATGACACAAATACTGATGTAAAGGCTCGGTCTAAGAGCGGCAAGGAGCGACGTTGAGCGGCCATTCTGTCTCGCATCAAGGAAGGCGACTAACCTTGAGACGTAATTAATGGCCTTAAGACGATTTCAAGTGCTGCACCAACAGAGATGCTGAACTGCTTACTATATTGGACGGAATCTGTGCTGGGCAATACGACACGTAAAGAATGGCCACGACTGTATCATACTGAACATCTGTCGTGCCAGTGAGCTCACATGCCTCATGAACGAGTGAGAACATACCCGATAAGCCTAAATCAATCTGTAAACCTTGCAAGCGAGCAGAAGTGATAGCGACGCGCTGTCAATTGTCAGTGCGTACTAGCTTGTTACACCACAGACGCAACGCACATCAATATAGTTCATCAAATAGATGACGGCGACGGTAGGTAGTAACCGAAAATCGAGCTTCCGGACAAGCCGCCGTTCCGCTGCTTGTCGTGATTCAGCTTGCGGCACTTCTTGGTCACCATCACCGTCCACGCTGACCACGGCGGTATCTTCCTTGCACGACTCGCGTTTCTTCTCGGGGTCAATCGACATGGTGAATGCGAGGGGGGGAAGTGGTAGTTTCCAGCCTGCTTGATCTAAACCCACTAGAATATAAGGGGCGCCCGGATGCCGTCAGGTGTAACAGGCACGTAGTCCTGTAATGTTTTAGGCTCCAGGTCCCCATTCTCATCAGATTGAACCGGTGAATTTGTTTCAACCGTGTGGATTTGAAGTCCGACCGTGCCCCTGCTTCCCAGAGCAAGAACGGAATGATGGGATCCGGGAATGACTGACGACAGGATGACGGCCTAATTGAGCGCAGGCACAACGACCGCAGCACTAAACGCGCTGGTGGAGCAATGAAGCCGATCAGCTTAAGCGGGATGGGGAGCTGCTCAGTAGGGTCATATTTCAACTCGCAGTGATGGTGGAGGTAGGACGGTTGTGTCAATAGAGACGGGAAAAGGATGAGAGTTTGCGAACGTTATTGCTTCCGAGATCCTCTGCATAAGCATTGTCCAGAGATCCCGGGTTTTCCTGGTGATCGCGATTTGTGAACTTGACACTTCGAGCACATGTCCAATTGGATCCCCCGCCACGATCCTAGTCCCGTGCAGAGCGCGCCATTCCTCGATGGCAGTGTCAACGAGCTGCAGTACTTGGGCGGGGGCGCAGTGAGCTTCGTCGACGCAATGACGAGATGCTAGTACAAACGAGACCTCAACATTGTCTCATGTGACAATCACTCACGAAAGCTTCAAACTTGGTTTTTTTTTTAAGTAACAATCCCTTCTGGTGTTGCCGTTAACTGACTAGGATCGTGCCTACAGACTGAGATTCCTCCGTCATTTAGGGAGACCATAGTACCACCGGCACGGTAAAAGATGGTTTCATACACTTGCCACCACGGCAGACTCGAGCAGAGTGAGGCGGAATATCCGATTTTTTTTGCTCTTTCGAGAACGAGTCAACAGGAAACCCAACTCGAAGTCTCGAACACCCGATCATCAACAAATGAAGATACTGGTCGCGACCACGATTGCCACGGCTTTCCGAGTTGATGCCGAAATTTGAGGTCCAGCGTTAAAACGTTAAAGTTCCGATGTTGCAGCTAGGAGTTTATCATGTCTCAGTCTAGCTGCCTCACGGAAGGATTGCGTTAGTCTGGTAAAATTCGTTGTAGCGTGGAGCGGATTAAGTCCTAGTGCTGACTAATACATATGTTAGCCTTAGGGTTAAATACTGCTGTGCTTTGTGCTCCACTAGCGATTCCGAGTCCGTTCAACATTAAAACGCAACGATACTGCTTTATTTCGATGGACAACAACATGTACTACTATTCTGAATCTTACCATCACCCAAAGCAATGACAGTCCCCGATCGACCACATCCGAGATGCATTGGCAATACTTCGTGCTGGCAAGATCTCATTGCTGGACTTCCTGACGAAGATTCTGGATGCTTCTGAGGACAAATTCAAAGCCTACCGCACGGCTACATACGCAATTCCAAAGGATGACCGTCATTGACCTCATCCTGATGGATTCGCGCGGTGGACCTGTTTATCAAGACTGGATCAGCGTCCAAGCTGTCGAAATTATAACTAAAAAGACATTCTTTGGACTTTGTGGGACTAGTCCAAAGGTATGGGCAAGTGGTCTACATGTGGGGAGCTACTACTGGTAGTGACGGAAGAAAGAGGGTGAGAGATGGGTGAAAGCGCGGAAGCGCTTGCCGGCCTGGAATGAGTGCATGAGAGCGAGACCGGAGCTGCGCGGGCGGGAGGGAAACGCCTGGCAGCAGAACGGGTTTGCTCTGTCAGACATGTGCACTCCAGGCCCCAGTAGGGGAGCTACGAGGCGCCGAGAATGAGTGTTCGAGGGGGAGAGGAGAGGAGGGTGAGACGAGCAGGCTGAGTGGGGCAAGAGACGGGGACGAGGAGAATGGAGAGGACGAAGAGTGAAAGCTCTGGCTTAGTCACACTTTGTCCGAAGACCTTGTACTACGTTTTACGTTCGTGCCTCACTTCAACCTAGTACTACAAATAACGAGATGGATAAAGTCAAGGACGCACTATGAGGCACCTCGATCACACCCGGCTTTCTCGCAACCTGGGATATTAACTCGACCATGACCGATGTTATGGACAAAGCCGCACCAACTCTTGAACGAGTTCTTGATAGCATCTCAGACAGATCGTGCACGGAAGGAAAATACAAAGAAGACAACCATAACCGTATGTACGATCACTACTATTTAATTATTGTATCCTGACCACGGTCCACAACACAACTGTTTGTCCGCATGAAGGCTTGCAACGCTATAGTCACGCAGCTCACAAAGGGAGGATGACAAGATGGCACGTTTACTGCAAAAGAGTGGATTTTTGTAGATCATTAATCAACGTCTCACACCGCAGCGTCTATGCAACGCCATCATGATTTTTATTTTTCCGTCTGATTTTCCATCGTGAAATGTCGGGTGCCCACTCCATATACATCCGGTGGCGAGACAAAATCAACTCCCGTCTCGATATAGATCGCCGACTAGCTAAGTCCAAAAGGGACCCTCACCTCACCTCCAAAGTCGACAACACTTGGCGCCCCCTCCTACGCGCCCCCCTTAACCTACCACCCAACTGGGTCACCAAACTAGAGGTTTTAGTGGGTATTGACCTCCTGCTTAAGACTGGGGAAACCGGGCAGAGCAGAGCCCCACACCCTCCACCATCATGGGGCGTGCGTAAAGGCATTCTTTCCTCGGACCAGATCAATCGCAGTATGACCTTCCGCCATGGCGTATTGTGTAGAGGTTTTCTGATTGGCTACAAATCACGTGTCCCTGGGAATCCGCTCCATCCACCAAAGCCACAACGAATTTTATCTATCGACGGCTTGCCTCATAGACGTGTCTGATCACCAAGATTGTTTGTGTTTCAGATGATTAATCGATCACCTTGCTTGACAAGGTTTATGTGGCACGCAATAATAATTGTTGCAAAGCGACCGACGCAAACTTCTTCCTGCTATGCAAGTATTCTCTGAGCTCGCTGACAGCTGTCAAGCAAGGTTTCTGCCGCCTGTGGTGGTATTTCCGCGTCAGATTGGGAGTAGCAAAAAGTAAGTTACTAGACCATCTCCCAGTGTGTGGCAATGCCCGCTACGTATAGTTCAACTGCACGGCCGTGTAGGTCACACTAGGCCCCAGCAACTTAAAGCTGAACGAACCTGGAGAGTACTACGAACGGTGATCCTCCTGAGTAGATGGAAAACGCACCTCTCCAGCTTGCTGCAGAGAGCGTTGATGAGTCTATAACCTATTGCCAGCAATAACAACACCTTGACCGCACGATTGGATTCAGTCAACGAAAGATCACCATATCGCCGCCCAAAAAAATATGCCAACCCATCGCCTTCATCCGTGGCAGTCATTGTAAACAAAATTTCATGCTCACCCCCCCAAAAGCAGAAGGAGCGAATGGCTGAAACGAACTGACCACTCATCACCCTCGGCACGATCCTCTTCTGGATCACGATCAACAGGACTACAAACGACTGCACTGGAATCAGGACGCCCTGCATACAGCCCTGAAGCCATCCCTCCCACCGGTAGTCCTAATACAAATAACGGAAGCCCATCCTGCGTCTCACACCCTCTTCAAATGTTATCCCCTCTAACTTGGCCGCTTTCTCAATCCGCTCCCGTTCAGGTCCATGCATTACATCCAATTCTTCACGTTCCATCCGTTTGTTCTCTCGCACGAGCAACACGCGGATGACTTAAGTTTCCAGTTGAAGTCAGTCATACTGTGAAGCATCTCGCATTGAAACCCAGCACGCACCAAAACCGAGTGCAGTCGCAAACGCGAGCGCACAGAGCCCAATAATCATCGATTGATGGTATTCGGGACCCCAATTCGACGGCCAAGTGTAGGATCCCATTCTGTGGGAGAAGTCAGCGCACGCATGTGGGGAAGAAGGCATAGCGATGTACAGATTCCCTAGGTTACCGAACCCGTTTACAAGCCCGAGCGCTGCAGACCGTTTGGCCGGTGGTCGGGGGATGGCATTCGATACCCACACCAACGTTAGTGTAAACCCTAATCCCATATGCACACGCGCCAAGAGGTTGAACAATGACAATGGTAAAATATCCGACGCCAGCGCAAGGAAATACATACCACAGTATCCAGACGCCATGAGAAACAAGGAGAAGTATCTTCCTCCCGTGCTCATTGAACAGAGTGAGATAATGTAGCCAACCATGACCGCCCACAACCAGCCGGCCTGGTGGAAGAATCGTTCTCCAGTGACGTCTGCGTGCACAAGTATTCGTTACTCATATCTCATCTATTATAGGACGACAGGAAGGAGCTGCTCACCAGCATGCCGTGCATTGATAATTGTGGCAATGGCTGCAAAGACGAACGGTGGGCTGATCCGAGGTATTGAATAGGGGTTAAGCATATAAGAGACAGTTGAACATACGCTGCCATCAGCAAAGTGTTCGTCGTTGAGTAACCAAGTGTGGCAGTCAACCTATGCACGGACATGTGACCTCAATGACATTGGTTACCCTTCATAAAGCACTTACGTCGGGAAAAAGTTGATGAAACTGAGTCCCAGAAGCTGAGAACAACCCATGAGCATGAAAATAAGGACCTTAGGATCTGTGAGCGCCAACTTCAGGCCTTCAAAGAGACTGTAAAACACGATTGATAGTGGAACCTCAGGATGACATGGACAACGTACGAGGCTTGCGAGGAATCCGTATCGGCTTCACCAGCATCTTCAGCCAGCCGGACTTGTGCCAAATGTCTCTCTGCAGATGTCAACCACCTGGTATTGGGCGGCTATCGTAGAAGAACAAATTATTTCGAGAACATACGGTCCAGGGAGCTCGGAACATACATAATCCGGAAGCAACCACCTAGGGGTTTTTCGTTTAGACTCTAGAGAATGAAAGTGACCAAGCATTATGGAATGGGACGCACATGGCCAAGAAACCAATGAGCATCGTGATAGCGCCTTCGATATAGAATAGCCTACGATCCGGGGCAACGGCGGTGAGATACCATGTAGGCAGTAACCAATCCTACCATCTCCATGCTGCAATACCTCTTACTCCGTTCATGTTTCCAAGAATGCCCGCAGCCCACAACTTGGCGCAACAAAGGGATCAGGTACCGAAATAAAGGAACAGAACACACGAGGAGCTTACACTACCAAAAGCATTAGAGATAAGCAGCCCAGCATAGAGTATAGCAGCTCGAAGTGCCAGTTCCTGCAGCAGAAAGGTTCTATGACAATCTTACAATGTGACAGAGGCAGCACGAACCTTCCTTGTATACCATCTTGATAAAAGATACATGGCACCAGGGTAAAATGCGGCCTTGAGGGGTATCTCATATGAGTCGACCTCTGTGAAAATAGTCTACTCACCTCGGGTAACCCAATAAAGACACGACACGCCATGATGCCAGCGTAATTCTTCGTGACCCCGGTGAGAGTACTGGTCAAGCCCCACAAAATGACACAAGTACTGATGTAAAGGCTCGGTCTAAGGAGGGCAAGGGCTAGCGTTAGGCGGCCATTCTATCTCACACCAGGGAAATGCGACTAACCTTGAGACGTAGTTAAGAGCCTTAACATGGTTTCAATTGCTGCACCAATAGAGATGTTGGACTGCTTACTATGTTGGACGGAATCTGTGCCGGACAATATGATGCATAAAGGATAGCCATAACCGTATCATACTGAACATCTGTCATCTTAGTGAGTTACCGTGCCTCATAAACGAGCGAGAGCATACCAGACAAGCCCAAATCGGTCTGTAAACCTTTGAGTCGAGCAGACGTGATTGCAACGCGCTGTAATATCGCACTGGTCAATACAACAGGTCGCATCACAGACGCAGCACAACACACATCAATATAGTTCATCAAGAAGATGACGACGACGGTGGGTAGTAATCGAAAGTCGAGCTTCCGAACAAGGCGCCGCTCTGCAGCCTGTCGTGCTTCTAGCTGTAACACTTCTTGGTCGCCGTTCATGCCGACCATGGCGGCATGCTCCTCATAGGACTCGCGCTTCTTCTCGGGGTCGATAGACATGGTGAACACAAGAGGGAGAAGTAACGATGCATGACTCAATCCCCCTGGAATATAAAGGATATTCGGGTATCCGTAAGCCCCCTGAACTCATGACATGACAATGGCACATTGTCCGACTAGCCGTTCGCTGGAGACCTCTCATGCTCATTGGAACATAAAGAAGTGATCTTCATTGGTCACTAAGAACCCATCTGGAACATGGAACGGAATCGGGTTTTCTGGAAATAAGTACTTGAGTGTGATAACATTTTTGGTTGTATTTCGGAGACCCGCAGGAAAGGAAAGACGAGACTAACACACCAAATGTGCAGTGAATTGGATCAAGTAGGACGGAACATGGTTGCGAGCGAGCGTTGCGGGATGTGAACGTGTTAATTTTGTCCGTGTGCCTGGCCTTCTTCCCCATGCACGGAACAGTACATGGGCCGCGTATCAAATCGTAAACGGTGACAAGTGTTGGGCCGCACCAAGTCCCTACGTCGCAATACGCCTATGATTTCGCTTTGAAGTCAGTGCAGCAAAAGTAATAGTGATGTTCCCACATGCGAATTGATTCCGTTTCACCATCGCGTGGTGGAGCATATCTCTCTTTGTGGTAAAGAACTTGACCCACGCCAAGGTAGCACGAATTCGAATGGCGCATACCCCAGACTCGTGATCAATTCGGCCACGCGGTCACCGACTCTGTTTGGAAACTCGTTCAATGATATCATGATCCGTAGCACAAGTGTGCTTCTATCATAACTTGGCGATGAAGACGATCACTCACTGTGTGGTTCAAAACTTCAAGTTCAAGCTAAAACTGGCTGATCTCCATCACTCCTCGCAGTACATATTCATATTCAACGGGGAGGGGGAGACGACCACGATCGGAACTGTGGGAGGAAAACATTGTCGCTGGTGGGTGAACGAATCGATATTCTGCTCCAACCAATCATACACTGAGTCGGAAGTATTCGGTAAAACACAACCAGGACGCGGAAATGGCTACCAATCGCCAACGTGAGAACTAACAAGAGACCACCAGTAGCCACCCGTGACTAGTGACTACGCAGAAAGCGTTGTCATTCAATGACTGAGTTCGTCAAGTAAACAGCTGTAGGAGAAATATCACCATCTCTCTCGATGGCGTAGGCGTATTTCATGTCAGGCGCACGGAATCTGAGATTCTTGCCTCTGGCTGTTGGATCAAACCAACGAGCGAAGATCACGCGGGAATTGGTGGGTCCAATCGAGGACTCCCCTCTGAATCTTGAGTACCCGTGAGACTTCAAGTGATTGGAATAACTGGGGCCATCGTTGATGCCAGCTATGGATCCCTGAATTTGGTATGAGGAATGTGAAAAATACAAGCATGGCAGTTTCCGATAGGTACAACACATCGAGTGAGAGATGGACATCTATTATTGACAGAAAGTCAGAGAGCGTCTGAAAATGGCTTTGGAGTATCAACATACATGCAAAAAAAGAAATCCCGATAGTGCTACTGCTGGTCTGGCTCAAGTGCAGGCGGCGGAATGCCTGATCGACAACATTGGTCAAGTAGGCATCGTAACGTTCGTCAGAAGCGCTCTTACCCATCGTATGATGGACCGAGGAATCAGTGACGCTGGACGACATGTCGGTGGTAGTCGTGTTGTGCGAGTTGGTGGATGTACTGTGATTGCTATTATCCGTGAATGTCTGGTCTCCAGTTACATCGTTGAAGTTGCCGTGAGAGGCATTGACACTGGACGCGCCTTGAAAGAAAGGCATACCGTCACTGTCCTAATAGATTGAAGATACAAGATCGATGCGTGGCGTGGGAATATCTGGAAATAGGCTGACAAAGTGTACAGCCACCAAGACTTAACAATGACCCTTACCATCACCACCAGCACTATGGCAAGGAAGTTAAATCGCAGAGTGCCCCGAGGTAGGGCACGCTCCAGCACTCTCATGCATCCTTTGACTGCGATAAAGCAGCCGTCCGTCTCTGCTGCGTCCTCAAAGCGGCAGCGTCAGCAAGAGTACTTCAAATGTCAGCGAAGACGACTCGCGTTTGCAGCCCAGCGCAAGAAACGCTCAGAATGGGTAGAGACAGCTCATGACACCCAACGAATCATACTTGGCGATGGCAAGTATATCACACAGAATTTTTCTACCCATTCCCCATTCCCGGTGGCCCAGTCACCCTTTCGGTATGGGAAGCCAGTGGCCGTGCTTAATCCCCAAGGCAGTTCACTTCCTGATGTGGTGCATAATATCGCTCCCCAAATTGTCATCAGTCAACAAGGCACCACGTTTTACCCACATTGCTCTTCCGACCTTGCCAACTGGCGTGAGAGGGCAAATGTACCCACTTCCGAACCAACCACAATCCATTTTGTTTCCCAATCCACCCTCACCGCTGCAAGACACCTGATTGCCGAGAACCCGCGATTTATGAGGCAGTATCCTAATGCATTTCCTACTTCCTCTGTGGGTGTCCTGTCTTTTGCATCTGCTAAGCGACCAGGTGGTGGGTTTTTGCATGGAGGTGATGAGCAAGAGGAGACCCTTGCACGATCGACATCACTTGTGGCTAGCTTACGAACAGCACAGGCAAAGGAATTTTATCGGACCCACAGGAAGTTTTTGAGCGCCGACGGTGCCGGTTTGCACGATCACTCCATTGTGTATAGCCCTGTCGTTGTCGCATTTCGTAGAGATGATGACGATGATATCGATGTTGATTCAGCACCGTCGCGTTCCGGCTCGACGATCGCACCCTATCTTATCAATGTTCTCTCAAGCGTGCCCGTGAATGCTGCTGCCATTCGTCAAAATTACCTCATCACGTCTTCAGATGCGCACGTCTTTGAGGACGGTATACGAAGGACGATGGAAGATCGCATGGCACGTGCGCTGCGCATCTTTGAAATCCGCGGTGACCATGCGCTCGTCCTCGGTGCGTTTGGATGTGGATCCAGCGAGAATAGTGTCGAGATGGTAGCCGAAATTTGGGCAGAGTTGTTGGTCTGCGGGACGCGAGAAGGAACAGCAGCAGGTAAAGAGAAAACGAGGCCCGCCAAGTTCAAGGGGGTCTTTGAAGAAATCGTCTTTGCAGTTCCCGGCAAGTTGTTCGCCCCGTTCAAGTGTGCATTTGAGATGAAGGTCCTCGAGATGGAGGTGATTTTGGCGACAAGTGAGCAGACCACTGGGTTTTCGCGTTTCGTAGGTTTCTGACGTATTTAGATTAAATACTTTTCAGTGTTCATTCGCCCGTGTTCTTATTTCTTTTCGGCTGGTTTGTATCGTGTCCTGGTTCTCTCTGCTTTTGATTACGAATGTCGGTTATAATTGTATTGTGGCTGCACCCACGAGTGCCTCAAACTATGTATTATTAGTCCCTACTAAAGGACTGGTGGAGTGAAATCGCACAACGAGTGTTTGTCCTGTTTTGCTCTCTCTCCGATGACGATATCGCCAAAGATCATGATATGTGGTATGGCTCAACCTGGCACGAAGTCCGTAGTATCATGTTCCTGATAGTCAATAGGTAACCTTCGATGGGCCCACGATGAAGTACACGAGATTTTCGATGGTATCGCACAAGTCATCGTATGTCGACCCTAGTACTCCGTTCGCATCAATGTTCACATTAGTACAGGTGGACGACGCACCGGACCGTGCTGATTTCCTTGCCCGTTTCCAGCCTGGTGGGCCTTACGAGGGTACCATCGGGATCTACCGGCGCAATATCTCTGCAGCGCGGATCGGTACTTATGATCGCGGACTCGTTGCGAGACTTCCGCCCAGCGTGAAATGGATCGCGCATAACGGCGCCGGCTACGATCTTATCGACGTGCATGCATGCAAAGATAAAGGTAAGCTCCCCTCACGATTCACCGTGACGGATATCCCATTCAAGAAATTCGCTTCTTCATTCTCGATTCTCTCTCTTCCCAGGCATCCGGGTCTCCAACACCCCAGGGGCGGTGGACGAAGCCACCGCCACGACGGGGCTGTACCTCGTTCTCTCCACCCTCCGCCACTTTTCAAGGGCGGAGCGGTCGCTCCGCGCGGGGACATGGAAGGCCCCAGTTGTGGCTGGGGAGACGCACGATCCGAGCACGCGCACGCTCGGTATCCTCGGGCTCGGCGGTATCGGCCTCCACCTTGCGCACCTCTTGCATGCCTTCCCTGGCGCGCGCATCGTATATCACAACCGTCACCGCGTCGCGGACGCCCCTGCGTGGTGTGTGTACGTTGAGAGCATCGAGGCACTGTGTCGCGAGGCGGACGTGCTGAGTGTGCATGTCCCGCTGAGAGCCGATACTGTGCATCTCGTGGGGGAGAAAGAGATCAGGGCAATGAAGCGCGGGAGCATTATCGTCAATACCGCACGGGGAAAGGTGTTGGACGAAGAGGCGGTCATCCAGGCATTGGATGACGGACACGTATGTATTTCATGTGTTGCAATGTATGTCGCGTTTGCAATGACTGACGGGTTTGATACATGTATACATAGTTGGCATCTGTCGGGCTGGACGTATTTCCAGACGAACCGCATGTAAACCCTCGGCTGCTCGCATTCCCGCAAAACGTACTGCTGCCGCACGTCGGGACACGCTCGCAGGATACGGAGCGCAAGATGGAAGTGCGAGCGTTGACGAACTTGAGGGATTTCTTACTGACAGGATCTGGAAAGGATCTTGTACCAGAGTTAAGATGATCGCCTACTATTCATAGTATTGCGGTACACATGATGACCAACACGGGCAATCGCGGACCGTCGGAGCATGGGCCCGATGCTATATGGCAGAATGGACGTCTTCCTCCTCCCGTCACGGCGTTCCACTCACATGCCAGGCTCACGTGTTCACAAGGCTAACTATATCCGTCATTTCAGACCTATCCCCCCCGATTTTTGAATCTCATCGCACTCAAAGATGGTGGCACGTCGCCCTCGCATCTTGTTCTGTGGTAAGGATATTCAACATTGCTCGCATCGATCGATGGTGTACTTACATATATAATCTGTCGTTTTCAGGAGACATCGTCCGGGCCCACGACGAGCTTCATCAGCTCTTGGATGACTTTGCGGATATCGTCGTACGTCGCCTTACATTCCTTCGAGGCTCGTTACCACCGTTCTTTAGCCCATGGACTCGCCCGACCGCGCCGATTTCCTCGCAGGTCTAAAGCCAGGCGGAAAATATGACGGTACGGTCGCGATCTACCGCCACAACAACTCCACAGACTATATCGGCGTGTTCGACAAGGAAATTATCCGTGCGCTCGCACAAACGGGCACCGTCAAGTGGATCGCGCACAACGGCGCTGGGTACGACCAGATCGACATATCCGAGTGTGCAGTCCAAGGTGACCCGTCCCCGTCCCCTTCCCATACACACATGCCACTTCACGCGCTCACGCAACATTCAGGCATCAACGTGTCCAACACCCCTGGCGCGGTCGACGAAGCCACCGCCACGACGGCGCTGTACCTCATCCTCTCCACTCTCCGCCACTTCTCCAAGGCAGAACGCTCCCTCCATGCCGGCACGTGGAAAACCCCCATCTCTGCCGAGGACGCGCATGACCTCTCCACGCGCACGATCGGCATCCTCGGGCTCGGCGGTATCGGCCTCAACCTTGCGCACCTCTTGTATGCCTTCCCTGGCGCGCGCATCGTGTATCACAACCGCCACCGCGCTGCGGACGCACCCGCGTGGTGTGTCTACGCCGAGAGCGTCGAGGCGCTGTGTCGCGAAGCGGACGTGCTGAGCGTGCACGTTCCGCTCAAACCTGACACTGTGCATCTCGTGGGGGAGAAAGAGATCCGGGCAATGAAGCGTGGGAGTATCATCGTCAATACCGCGCGGGGAAAGGTAGTGGACGAGGAAGCATTGATTCGCGCACTCGAGGATTGTCATGTGGGTCCCTTTTTGATTTGCATCTGAGCCAGGTTGCTGATTTCTCTTTTCTCTTTTCCCTTGACGGGTGCAGTTGTCTTCGGTCGGGCTGGACGTCTACCCAAACGAACCCTCCGTGAACCCGCGTCTGCTCGAGTTCCCACAGAACGTCCTCCTCCCGCACATGGGGACTGAGAACCAGGATTCACAACGCCGCATGGAAGTTCGTGCACTCACCAATCTCAGAGACTTTTTGCGCGACGGCAAAGGCGAAGACTTGGTGCCCGAGTTGCGGAGCAAACTGTAGATCAATCCAGATGGTCAGATGAACATACTTGAGAGTTTGAAAACATTTGATTGAGACTGCCGATCCCATCGATCGATCATTTCCGATCTGTGCGAGTAAGATTGGTCTGAATCGGGTACAATTAGATATGAGCAAGATGGAAAGCCCTTCATCAAGCCGCCCTTGCGTATCGTCTTTTCATAGCCTCGCCCGTGGCATCACTTGACCATGCCCTACTTCACCCTTACCCCTCTCACGCAACTCCCGTCGTAAAATCTTACCTGAAGCGCTAAATTATCCTATCAGCATCATCACAATCACAAGCCAAAAATCAAAACCACCTTTTTGGGACCTGCTCCACGAGGACGACACCCCCCCGCAGCTTTTTGTGCGCTGCTACCCGATCGGCGACCCATGCTTGAACCTGCAGTGCGAAATTTACCGTCTCATGAGGTGCGATGCGTCGAGCGGGGACGATGTATGCCCTGTACCGAGACCCAGGGATTCGTATCAGAGCACGTTCAGGAGAAATAAAATAAAAGAGGGTATCAGGGGTACCTTGGCAACTCAGTCGCCTCTTCTTTGCTCTCTACAGAGACGACAGCAGCATCAGCAACGTCTGGATGTTGGAGAAGAAGCGCCTCGAGCTCCGCCGGTGGTACTATTCGGCCATCAGCGCTTCAGAAAAACCTGATGCACGAACCTACGTGCCTTGGAATCCCTATTCAAGCAGGACAGCACGCAGGATATCATATACGAGCCCGTGGTTGACGCAGAATGGGATGCGCCTACCTTGTACTTGATGAGTTCTTTCCGTCTGTCGATGATCGTGATGAATCCCTTGGGGTCGCTGATCGCAATATCCCCTGTCTTGAACCACCCATCTGGCGTGATTGCTGACGCCGTTGCACTGGGATTATTCAAGTATCCCTAGTCGTGCGCCTTTAGTATGAACAACTCGCAACAAGGGACAACCAAGACTCAAAACATACCTTCATCACTGTCGGGCCTCGGACCCACATCTCTCCCGCCCCGTCAAGATCCGTAAGGACCTGCAATACCACACGCCAGGTATGTGTCAGCGATTGTCCCACAGCAAGAGAAGCACAAATATCCAACACTAACCTCTCCCGCGTCTTTGCGGACCAGTCGAACTTCGAGATTAGGCAACACGCGACCGATGGAACCAATGTACGATTTGGCGTCGTCGGGGTGTAAAACCGTCAGGGTCGGAGAGGTCTCTGTGAGACCGTATGCTAAATTCGCATGATAAAGTAGATGAGTGGGATAGGATAGTGATAGGCTAGTAGACACACCTTGACTGACGACGGTATTTGCGCCGACTTTGTGGAGGCGCTTTCGTATAGTCGCAACGAGGTCAGCCCCCAAGGGAGCAGCGCCCGAATAGAGTATGCGTGCCGAAGTCATATTGTACTTTTCGATAGCTATGGATGAAATTAACCAAAAGAGGTATAGCATTTGTGCAAGGACAGATCGGGAGTGAGGCACATACCTTCATGACGGGCCAGCACGACCAACATAGGTGGGACGACCAAGAGAATCGTCGCCTTGTATCGTTCCACAGCCTCGCAGAACCGCGCTGGGTCGAAGCCAGCCATGATCACCGTCGGGGTGCACATGGAGAGGGGGAACATCAGCAACTTGACTGCACCATAAATATGGTAATAGGGCAACGGCCCAGAAAACACGTCTGGCTGCGTGCCGCCCCCGTGCTTGGGTAACAAGGGTGAGAGACAGGGCGTCATCTTTGGCCATGCTGGTCTCAGAATCTCGATGAGCGAGGTGAGGTTGTAATGCGTCGTTTGGACACCTTTTGGCTTGCCAGTCGTGCCGGAGGAGTAAAAGAGGTACAATGTCTCGTTCGATCGCTCGCCATCGAAGTTGACCTCTTCGGGAAGCTCGCCGCGGCCGAGAAAGGCGTGGAGTGACGTCAAATGTGCAAACTCGGTGGATACAGGGCCAGGTACGTTCGTGAGCCAATGCGAAGTCAGCAAAACGACTCTGGAACGGATCTCGGATTCTGTGCAACCAATGGACTTGAGGGCATTCTGGACGACATGGACGAGGGTTGGATGGACAAAGACGAGATATGCACCAGAGTTGGTGTATTGGTATGCCAGTTCTGTGAAAGTATACGCACTGTTGACGAGGGTGGCACGGAAACCTGCTGCTGCGACGCCTTGCAAGAGGATAGGCCAGACGATGCTGTTTGGGGAGAAGACGAGGATGGTGGGTGGGTTGGGTTGGGTTGGGTGTGCGAAGGGGGCGGGGAGGTTGTGCAGGGAATACGCGAATTGGAGGGCGTATGAACGGAGGGCGCCCCGTGTGACTATCGTTCCGGTGACTGCGTCGATGAAAGCGGCCGAGGTGGCGGGGAAACCACCAACGAGGTCTGGCGCATCTGGCGTGCACCCGAGCAGATGGGTGAAAATGGACCTACGAAACAGGGGGACGTTTGGGTGTGGTGAGGTCAAAAAGACGTCTGACATGATGGTGAGAAGGAAAGGAGGACAGGTAGCTGAGAGTTCAAGTTAAATGTGAGTCATATTACAATCGAGGCGGAATCCTGATGCATTCAAATAACTCAATCAAACAGCTCATCAATGCATCAATCTGATCTCGACCGTAAGTTTGAAGGAAGACTTGGAGTGACACTAGTAGTACCAAGCCGTGTTCGGCATATCGTGCCGATAATGCCGAGCAAACTCCGCTGGAATGTGCCGTGATCTAAATCAATCGGCCCGATCATAACTACTAGCAGTATCTTCTGGCTTACTGCTGACGCTCTTTATCACCATCCACGATGTCCTTCCTGCTCTGCGTAGATTGCGGCGGATCCAAGACTTCTGCAGTCATCACCAACCGCAATGGCGACATCATCGGCCGCGCTCTCGGTGGTCCATCCAACTTTTCTTACATGTCGGCAGCAGACTTTCAAGATGCCATCCGGACTGCCATCTCCAACGCACTCAAGACTAGCGTTGACCCACCCTCCACCGAACCTGTGCCCCTGCCCGTCCAGCCAGGCACCTTCGCTGCCGCCTGGTTCGGCATTTCTGGCGTCGACTCCCCTGCAGCGGCACGCAATGCCGCCATCGCCATCGCCCCGCTCCTTAACCTCCCCCTGGGTACATCCCTCACCGTCGCCAACGACACCCATCTCCTTGCTGCTCCACTCCGACTCCACCCCGACATCGCCCACGCCGTGACCGCCATCGCAGGCACCGGCTCCTGCGTTGTGTCCTTTGCCCAAGACGCACATGGTTCTCTCGTCGAACTCGCGCGCACAGGCGGGTGGGGATGGATCCTCGGGGACGAAGGCGGTGGTTTCCACGTCGGTCGAGAG
This sequence comes from Hemileccinum impolitum, assembly GCA_003316335.1. Classification (NCBI taxonomy): domain Eukaryota; kingdom Fungi; phylum Basidiomycota; class Agaricomycetes; order Boletales; family Boletaceae; genus Hemileccinum; species Hemileccinum impolitum. The sequence goes on along the minus strand of QFEQ01000108.1, from coordinate 78,777 downwards.
ACGATCCGGCTAATGATGCACGATCTAGCGTGTCGTTCGCTCGGAAAGACACAAGCCCCAAGAAGCAAGTTGAAAGAAAAGGTACTTGCACGGTTTGAGATCACCGGAGAGGAGAACGCGGCAGAGGTACTCCCCATCATACATATCCCCGAACCGCATCCCCAGAGCTCCGACACGTCTGCGGTACCGCCATACCAGCAGGTCGCACGCGAGAAAAGACTCTCGCAGCTCAGTCCGTTGGTGTTTGAAGCAGCGTTCAAAGAGGGCGACGAGTTTGCTTTGAGGGTGTTACGGAACTGCGCTGGTGCACTCGCAGATCAGATCGCGATGTTGTGTCTGACGCCAGAGGAGGTCATCGCATCCAAGCCAAAGGGCGTCCAGCCAGGAGATGCGATCCTATGTTTCGGGGGTAGTTTGGTAGGCATCGAGGACTATAGGGAACTCGTGTTAGACGAGCTCGAGAAACGAGGGTGTGTGTTTCGGTATGTCGAGTTTGTCGAAGACGCAGCAGCTGTCGGAGCAGTTGGTTTGGCCAAATCGGGGTTGGGAAGAGAGCAGGTTGATCTAGTTTAAGAATTTAAGTGCAAGGCTGGTGTTTACCTGCCCTAGTGTAATATTCCCACGCTGTTTCTATGTGAAAGCTGAATGGACTTGTCTTTTCTGCTTTTCTTTCAGTGCGGCGACACGGCCAACCTTTTTCCCCATGTTGCTCATGGCTGCGCATCTTCACGCAGCTGTTCGAGTGTCAGGCCGTGTTACGAGCGATTTGGACATCTAAGCACCCACGCATCGCGTCTTCGTGAGTCCTCTGGGATCAGGAAGAGGGGACGGGTCGGTGGTTCCACACATGTCGTTTCTCTGATAGTTTACTCTAGTATAATGAATCCTGAACATGGAAGACACAAGTTCAGCTGTATTTTTTCATACGTCGTATGATCACGGCCTCTCATGCATAATTTCGCTCCCCTTGCGGTTGCCATCTGCCTACAGTCCGGCGCATATGCCAACCCTTTAGGCCTTGGGTGTGTGCTTTGCTACTAAATTGTTCTAGATGCCCTTGCCCGACCCCCTCCGTGTAAAGTACTGGGTACCAGCTCAAAATATGGAGATCCAACCCAATGCAGAGCACGTTTGAATCCAACCAATCTAAGGTCCATTATTCATGTGTGCGTCCGACTATGTATTTTCGTGGCATACTTAATCATCGCGCCTGGGCAGCCCACCGTACAATATGTTGGAGTTGAGGGGAACATGGATTTGGCCGATTCCCTACGAACCAGACAGTCATGACATATGCGTGTACCAACGTCTAGTTGTGCTCAGAGGGCACGATTAATCTGACATGCCAGGATATAATTGTATACAACAACTCGAAATATCACTATGCTTCCAATATCCTAACATCATTTCTTCCCCCAGCGCATCTCCAGACATTTTCCGCGATTGCTCGGCAATCTCCCGTGTGACGAGTTCAGCATCTCCGGTCGAGAAGCCGCATTGTTTGATCAGTTTCCTCCTCAGATCACTGCTAGCATCAAGTTGCTTGAGGAGGCGTGGAGACAGCAAAGTGCGCATATACAGCACCATCCGCTGGATCCATCTTGCCCTCTCTTCCTTCCAAGCGACTCGATTGCCATAGTCCAAGAGGAGCTTCCGGATGATTTCTCCAGATTGTTTATACTTGTCGCTGAACATGCTGCGGTAGCCATGCACGGTGGTGATACAAGCGTGCCCGAGGGACCTGAGTCCATATTCCTTGATAGCCTTCTCGTTCTCTTTCCACCACTCCTCCATGTTGTCATACATCTCCAGATGCGTAACGACGATAACAACGGGAACCTGACGGTTACAGAGCACTTCCACGAAAAGGTTATATGTCTGCCGCGTCGTGATGGAGATTCGTCCGCCCTTGAAGCAGAACATGAGGAGACTGATTCCGCCCGACTGCTCCAGTCTGGAAATGAGTGCGTGTGCCTGGTAGACGGCATCCAGGTATTCAATCGCCTTCATGTTTCCTTGGGCCCCATGCGTACCGGTCGTGTCATGAAGGGAAAACTCGATGTCGTCAAGGGTGACGATGTACTCCCGTGAACGAAGTGTGCAGGTTTTGGAACCACTCGAAGTCACGGCTAGTTCTTTGCCGGCAATAAGATTGACGAGGGCGCTCTTCCCTACGCCGACGTCGCCAACGATCAAGACGTTACGGCGGCTGGGGTACTCGGTGATGGTGGTGATGGTATGACTAGAATAAATGCTGTCAAACTCCATGCAGACTGCGACGAGTGTGAAGAACTGAGAGTGGCACGGATAGCAAATGTGGAGCAAGGTACTGCGTCCTCGTTAGAAGGCGGAGTACCGTTCACGAGTTCCTAGCGCTACAAGGACGTCGTGCAGGTGATATGTTCTCTGAGTTCTGGAAGGACACTGCAATCGGGACCAAGGGCAATGTCGGGAACACAAGAAATATTCGAGTAGCAAGGGAGAGTAACGGAATGGAAAGATGTGTGGTTGAGGTGGAAAGATAAGACGAGAACCTGTCGACTAGATCGACCAAGGATAAAAAAAACGTAGTCTCGAAGCTGCAGGGTGGTGGTGAGAGATGCATGACAATGCCGTTTACGGTGAATGCAGAAGTATGGCACTTTGAGCAGAGTATTACCGAAATAAATTGACTCGGAAAGCTAGGCTGATATGGGGATGCTTTGACAACAATGCACTACACAGATAGCGGGACACTAGGCTGGGAGGGTTGAAGGGTATGGCAACACGAGGCCACGCAAAGATCTGGAACATCACGTTGCAACAACGTCTAGAATGACGAACACGAAGTCAAACGATCGCCTGACACGCGAAGTACGGTGTCCCTTTGGGTACACCACATTCATCCAAGTGCCACTATACTCACCATCTCGCCTCTGCTGACATGCGGTGGTCAGGTAACACTCGCACTAAGCCCACTCGCGCTGTCCCCGAGCACCCCAATCGCCGCAACATCTTGATCGTTGGCGACGTCGGCGTAGGGAAGAGCTCCCTCGTCAATCTTGTCGCTGGCAATAACCGGGCCACTACGTCGAGCGGTGCTAAAAGCTGCACCCTCCATTCACAGGAGTACAATGTCACCCTTGATGGTGTCGAGTTTGCCCTACATGACACGGCCGGTCTGCGCGAGGTTCAAGGAATGATGAAGTCATCCGACTACATGTATGCCGTCTACCAGGCATACGTGCTCATCTCCAGGCTCGAGCGGTCAGGCGGAATCAGTCTCCTCGTGTTCTGCATGAAGGGCAGTCGGATCTCTATCGCGACGCGGCAGACATATAACCTCTTTGTGGAGGTGCTCTGTAACTGCCAGGTCCCCATTGTTATCGTCGTCACGCATCTGGAGATGTATGACAACATGGAGGAGTGGTGGAGAGAGAGCGAGAGGGACCTCAAGGAGTATGGACTCAGGTCCCTCGGGCATGCGTGTATCACCACTACCCGAGGCTACAAAAACATATTCAGCGACAAGTATGGACAATCTCAAGAGATCATCCGGAAGCTCCTCCTGGACTATGGAAATCAGGTAGCTTTGAAGGAGGAGAAAGCAAGATGGGTCCAGCGGGTGGTGCTGTATATGCGCACTTGGCTGTCTCCATGCAAACGAAAGTGGCTCGATGCCAACAGTGACCTGAGGAGGAAACTGGTCAAGCAGTGCGGCTTCTCAGCAGAAGATGCAGAGACCGTCATTCTGATAGTACGGATGTCTGAGGATGTGCCCGAAGAAACATGGTTCAAAGGTTCAAGTTGGGGACGTGGTGGTATTTCCAGCGTTGCTATATTACCTTGTGCCCGAGTTTAGGAACACTACGAGCAATGTCCGGCTGACTGTACACGGTAGGACAACCTACATAATCTCAAGGTCTGACGATGACTCAACTTGACGTCGTGTTTGCTGTAGCTGACGTTGCCACTACACTCCGCAACCCGCTGCGTGCTTCACACACTGCTCCAGCCTTACTGTGTAGCTAGTGTCTCACCTACATTGACTGGGTGGGTGTGCACTACCATATTCTACCCTTCATTTCCACTCAGCCTCTGTTCTTTCTGACTAGCTCTTTCCGTGCTTATCAGATCTTACCTACCAGTCCCCTTCAAGCCTTCCCCCAGTTCATTCGTCTCCTCCGTCTCTACTACCTCCATCATCTTGGCCATTTCTTTCCCTCACCTCTACTCACATCTCAAAAGTCTGGAACACAGGTGAAGTATCCAAAGAGAAAGATAATCGAACACACTCAATCGAAAAGGGTTTCATAGCAGTTGTAGAATGTGCAGGTGACATCGTCGAGTGAGCAATCCTGTGTCACATGAGCAGGTACCAAGTAGGAGAACCACTGGCATGATAACGTCGTAAGTGTAAGAGTGAGTGGCGAGTAACAGTGGCAACTACAGCCCACGAATACAACTTTCAGAACTGACGTCTGGACAGGGAAGCACATTTGCAATTATGGCATTGCTCACCGGGTCAGAGGAGAGGAGTTGCAAATTTAGTCGAGCAACGTACTCCATGTGCAGCCGCAGTCATGGTAGTTTCCGTCAATCTGGTGGCCAATAGCATACGTCTCGTCCTCTGTGGTCCAACTTGAAGACTGTCGTTTTCTCCAGGTTCAAGTTGGCCATGGTGGAGCTGGTAATGATAAATGTTCCCTGCAAGGTCACTTCTGTCTCCGCCCATTCTTCATATACTCGCCCGCTTGTCTTGATTTATTCTCTGACCATTGTGATCAGACACGCGTTCTGGCCTACATGGCTTCCGGCTCTTTGCGCTGCATTGTGCTTCAAAGACCCGAGAAACCATGTTGCAACAACGTTTGGAACGACGACGCGAGGAGTACCAGGATTGGCAGATGGTCGCCTGACGTGCAGATGCAGCGTCTGATTTGGTGGGTAATAGTGGGTATAAGCTGAGAAACCTGAGAAGCACCGATAAGTGGAACCGAAGAAGAGCCAAACCGAGACAAGATTCTTAGGAGGCCTTGACAACTGTCATGGTCACACCCTCACTCAGGAATCACACCGCAAACTCTCTTGAAGTCCACTGGCAGAATTCTGTTCGATAGAGGCATTCTTATCATCACCCAATCAATTATGCTCCGGGAAAAAGTCTCCACACGCTTACCACACGCCATTGGCAGGCGTCATCATCGTTGAAAGGTTGTTCATACAAGTTGAACTACTACTCTAACTTGTACTCATGCGGCACAAGGATAATACTGTTGCGGTCAGCATGATTCGGAACGGCACCCTGACAGGAAACAATTGGAAGCACAACAAACTGCTGAATGGTGAGTCGTTTAGAAATTTGATCTTCGGTCTTTACACCTTTATATTCCAGCGCATCATGACCATGTCTGCTCGGCCCTTGAAGCTTGAGGCCTCAGGGTTTACTAACCTATTTGGACTTACCGGGCATGTTCTCACCCGTGATACTTTAGCAATTTTCATTAGCGTGATGATACAGCCTCTGTGTCGCTTCATCGAATCCTTTACGGATGGCGAAGAGTGATCCCACGATGGAACCCTTCCATCGTGGGGACCGCATGGCAGCGAGAAAGTGCGTGTGGGAATCCGAAAGGATCCCAGACGCCAGAGCGACCTGTGGGACCGCACAGGCAGGAAGCCTCCCTCCTTCCCACTCGTTCTACCCGCATCGCAACCGATCTATCTGGGGTCGTGCCCCCGCCTATGCGGGCCACTACGTGGATTGGCCAACTCCCTCGATAGGGCTTAAGATCGGAAGCTGATACCCTAAACGGTCTCGGAAGGGCAGCGGTAGGGGTAGGGGTAGCTCCCTGATGAGAGCTTTCGCCGGTTCAAAACCGCCTACCCAACCCGCCTCCCTTATCCACCTCCATCTGTACTGTACATGGGCGTTCCCCATGGCCCGGCTCTCATCTTCGGAGAGGAGCGACCGACGGACAGATGTGTGGAACTGATAGCCCGAGCGTCCCTCTTCGCACACAGATCTTACACCATGGCTCTACGAGCCATGGTCCCCCCATTTACGATCATTTGTGCACCAAGTTGTCTGGCATAGATTCTGACCACCATAGTAAGCAGTCCAGTATCTTGTCTTGTCTTGTCAGCTTTGACTGCTCCCGGTGACAGTATCACATCAGTTCCCATGGATATTGTGTCCCGTCGCACGGCTTTATTACACCTCCAGACAAGTAAGGCTGACTAGATTTACCGAGATAAGGTTGAATATCATTTCAGTCTGTATTTTATCGTGGCGCCTTTGTCAAGACAGTATACACGAAAAATTTGTGCCACTCTGGTCACATTCAAGTTGTAAGATTAGCTACGTTTCCACGTAAAAGTTGGCACTCCGATTTGCAGCTCTCTTCGCCGGGTTGCTTATCCTCAGTGTGTTTACAGTTTGGTTGTGTCCTGTCCCTTCTTCCCAAGGTCAGTCTCTGGCTCCTTTGTTGCCTCTAATCGTGGGCTGTAGGTATTCTTGGAACCGTGAATGCATCAATGTGTCAGTGGAGATGGTGGACTGGTGGGTATTTACAATGAGCATGACCACCCTCATCCTTGAATGTTGGATTTTTTATATCGATGACGCCCTGGCGTCTTCATTGGTTTCCTGGCCATGTGTGCCCTATGCTAGCCGCCCTCGCCTTCAATTTCACTCAACTACATTCCGGGTGGCTACTTCTGTCTCATCTCCCGACTGGGCCCTACTGACTTGGATATACACTACTCCTTCAATGTTGCTCTCCTCTAGCAGAAAAGCAAGGGTATAGTACAAGCAGATGGAAGACGTATCTGGGAGCGGTTAAATCAGTATACACGAACTTTGATACGAGAAGAAAAAGAAAGCTACGCTAGGTGAAAAGCTCAGATTCCGATGTGCACAAACACAATCCGCTTCTCCAACGTCACTTCCTGGGCCAACTCCACTACTGCGACATTCAGTGCCACAGCCGCGTGCTCGAAGTCGATCACCGGCTGTTTGAACATCTCCTTGTAAAACCGGGTCACCACCTGATGCGTGACCGCATCGTCCACCTTCCACAATGTCCCAATTACTCCGTTAAATCCTGCAAATTGCATCCCTGCCGCGAGATGCAGTACCTCATCTGGTGTCGACCTATCCCCCACTGCGGTGTGGCATGCCGACAAGAACGCAAATTCTGAATTCGTGTAGCGTTCCTTGATGATACGCATCAACGTCAGCTTCCCATCTCCCATCGCGAACCATGACTCAAACGGCCGTTCTGCATGCTGTGCACCGTGACAAGCGAGGTGGACCCAGCGGTGGTCTCGGAATGCCTGAACGGCGCCTTCGATAGTGGCCACATTGCCGGTAACAGTCTCGAACTTCACGCCTGGAGGCATGTTCGTCTCGTTGTGGATCTTCTGAATTTCGTGTTCCACTTCTGGTAACTCGCTCAGCTTTGTGTCTGCACCCGGCCGTGCCTGACCAACGGCAGCAAATGAAATCACGTTCTCAAACCCAGAAGCATTGCGAGCCTGCCTCTGAGACTGAATACGGTCGTGCACACGAATGAGAGCCGAAAGAGAGGGAGCATATGAAGAGATGTACATATCCATCAGGTTTTTCACGCCTTTTTGATGCGGACCTGCGGCATGGAACGGGAGAATGGTGAAATTTGATGTCGGACACCACCAGATGCGTGAGCCGATTGGTAGCTGAATGTTCAAGTCATTTTGGAGTGCATCGACAATTGGTTCGACCACGGAGGACCACAACTCCCGTAACATATCCTTCACCCAGGACTCTCTGTTATCTCCGTATGCATACGGGTCCTGAGTAAGCTCCGAAAATCGTGAACAGAGTTGGATGACATCGTCAAGCGAGCAATTTGGAAGGGGAACGTGGACAGGTGAGCAATTGCGGAGAATGATGAGAGCATCGCATGTGTATTCACTGGCATTCACGATGATGACGGGTCCATGTTCCGCAGCTTGTTGAAGGTCCTCGAAACGGGGAGGCAAGAGGAATCGCGAGAACCCATCCAAGTGGCGAATCTCGTCCACTGCCGACTGCCATTTCTCCTGAACCCGCCAGTACGGGTCCATGCCTTCTCCTCCAGTCCCTTCAGCATGCTTCCTGAGTTCCGCACTCAATTGTATGAAACTTCTCCCAAGCTCGCATCCTCGATCTCCCCTATCCTCTAATGCAGCTATAGAGATGTCACAGCGAGCGAGCTGACTCCACAAGATTCCTCGACCTTGCTCCAGGAGCTCGACTGCCTTCTGAAAGTCACCACGCCTTGTGGCACATGAGAATGCATTATTGGCAAGATCAGCCACTCTTGCTTGCATTGTCTTGTGTCGAGAATCTAGGGAAGAGTTGAAGGAGGTGAAGTGATCCAGCATATTGAGTGATGTCTGATAAGCCTCCAAGACTGAAGAATGGTCATGCTTTTCAGCATCCTTGACCCAAGCCTGGGTTGCATTCCATAAATGCAGTGAAATTGCTGGACTACATGTCTTTAGTAGTCCATAGGTTTTAAAGGCTTCATCTAGTGAAGGAAGAGGCTGATTAGGAGAGTGGCAGTCTTGTGAGGACTTGAATGGAAGCAGAATGGCTACAGCCAATTGACCAGCAATCAATGCAAAGTAACTGTGTTGGGCTGGGTAGGTGTCTAATGCCTTCTTGAATAGCTTGATTGCCTTGATTAGATCAGAATAATTTTTCCCCACATTAAAGTGATCTATCAATAATGTTGCAAGGTTTTGAAGAGCAAGTCCATGACTGGGATGACCTGCAGGACGAAGCACAAGTTTTTTCTCCTGCAGGTCAATAGCCTTGTTTAGGTCAGCTAGATTACCCATCATGTGATAACGTGCATTTATGGATATTGCAAGATTTCCAAGAGCTGAGGCATGTTGTGGGTGACCTATTGGGCAAAGATTGAGTGCCTTTTCTCCCATTTCAATAGCCCTGTTTAGGTCTCCCTCATCTCCCTGCATATTGTAGTGCTCCCACAAAGATGATGCAAGATTTCCAAGAACTGTTGCATAGCTTGCATGATCTCTTGAACATAAACCCAGCCTTCTCTCCTCTATCCCTATAATCTTTTTGAGAATTGTTTTATTGTTCTGGATGCGATAATATTTCCTCAATGATGTTGCAAGCCCCCCAAGAGCATCAGCATGTTCTGGATGGCCAGATGAGCAAAGATCAAGCCTGGTCTGAAAGAACTCAATAGCTCTATTGAGATCTGAGATCTTGCCCTTTTGATTATAATGGGACAAAAAAGAATAGGCCAGATCATTGAGTATGCCAGTGTGATTTGCATGGCCCAAAGGACAGAGGTCCAAACTTGCCAGCCCTAGTTCAATTTGTGTGGACACACCAGGCACATTTTTGAACTTCTGTCCAAATTTGTATAGCCTCATGTCATATTTCCTTAGAGCTGATACACAATCATGCCCTTCTGGTGCAAGCTAAGATATATATTCAATCATATGCAAACTGAATTGCAGCATAGACTTACCAGCACATCACAGGTCCTACATGCTATGGACACAGTTGCAGTACCAGCAGATAGTCCAGGCACATTACCTAGCATACTATTAGCATGTGAGTCAGTGTGATAGAAATGGTACTTACATGTCCACCCACTGCCTGACTTCAATAGGCTGGCTACATCTGTGACCACCTGATGACCCAATGGTTGTTTATCCCACTTAGTGGTGAGCTTCTCTGGAAGAGTGCATACAGTAACTACAATGGCAGTGGAAGGAGATGCTGTGCTGTGGGATAATGAGAATAAACAAATATAGTTGTAAAGTATGCTGTGGCAAGCTTACAAGAGGAACGGATGATTCCATGTTACTGACAGATGATGCCATGATAGTGTTCCAGCACATGTTATTTTAGACACATCACCAACACCAATAGTGACCCGGATGTCTTGTTTGGGAAGTCGGGTCAAGCTGTTCAGTCGAACAACTATGTAAAGAAGTGAGCATAGATGAGCATACCCGCCTGTCAGCAGAAACTTACCTGTGGCTTGGAAAGTAACTAATTTGTGTGCTTCCTGACTCATTGAGGGAGGTATGGATGAGGGAGACTAGGAAATGGAGTGACAGGGGAAATCGGTCGGAGAAGATAACAATGAGGGATGAAATATGTATGAAATGTGGGAGACTGGAGAGCTGCAAGATAGAAGGGCAAGAAACTTGGGTGGGGAGCGTTTGACGCCACAAGGAGATAGGTAGGAATGAGGGAAAGATAATGAAAAACAGTGGTGCAATGCTGCGTGCAGGGGAGATAGCAAGATATAGTGTAAGTGGAGCTAGGTGCGATCAATGTGACAGGATCAAGGCAGGAAGCTGGAGCTTTGGCAGATAGGCAGGTGACTGGCAGGAACGAGGCAATGCCCAAGGTGAGTTTGTGATTGGGCAGAGGTTAAGGCAGCGACAATGCAGCGAGAATTAAGGAACTGAGACAAGGAGGGCAAATATTGGCAGTAGGGGAGATTGCCAGAATGCGAACAGAGATTGGAAGGGCAGTAGGCAACACGGTGAGAGGCAGACAGACAATAACAAGATCAGATAAGCAGATTCGGAGATGAATGAGTTTTTGGGGAAGACTTAGAGGGGCGGGTAAGCAGGATAACAACGTGGCGGATAGAGTGCAATGGATGAGGTGATTAAAAGAAGGCGAACAAGAAGAGGACTGGGATGAGGGCGAAGACAAAACCAGGTGCAAGATTGAAGAGCGACAAGCAGGAAATGACGTATGAGGGCAGAGGAAATGGTATTTTGGTTGCGAGGTGAAATTCAAATGTACAGGATAGGCGGCAGAACGGAGGGAGCAAGAGTGGCCAGCAGGGTGCGGTGGGCAGGTGCAATTTGTGGGGCAGACGGGGGAGGATACAACCACAGGAGAAGATCGGACAATGACAAAACGAGGAAAGGGAGATGGGCGAGAGCAGACTGGGGGGACAAGACAAGACCAGTGTAGTAAACAAGAGGGTATAGACCTGAAACGGGAAGATGAGTCGAAGAACGATGGGAAGAACTAGAGTGACGAAGGGTGAAGGCATGGCGTCCACTCACGTAGCTGTTGGATGGATACTACTAGCCAATAAGGCGTTTGCGGTGAATGGAAGAATTTGACACTTAACCAAATGCCAGGAAAATGTGGGGGTGTGTCCAGAACGATGCGCGTTACAGGCAGAGGAGAGGAGATCCAACAAGTTGTATGGTGGCTGCAGAATGCGAGGTGATGGTTGGCAGGAGGGAAAGACGTTGAGAAGGGTAAGTGACAAGGCAGCGCAAAGATCCAGACCACGTTGCAGCAACATCGAGAATGAGGACGTAAGCGACACGAGGATCAAACCACTGCCCGCAAGTATGACTCAGATAACTCTGATGAGGTAAAGATGAGTTAAGAAACCTGGAAATACCAACGACTCATAGGCCAGAATGCGTGTCACGATGGTCAGAATAAATCAAGACAAGCAAGTGAGTATGAGCAGAAGTAACCTTGCAGAGAACATCGATTATTACCGACTCCGCCACTGGCACGCCCATCGCTAGACAAAATAACTTCAATTCCATGAACTTGAACATACTGGTATACTACTTGCCTGTCACTACTTACGCCCCCGACGCATCATGGATCTCCTCACCTGGGTGCCTGCTCAGTGTTACTGGATCGCTCACTGGACGATGCTCATCCATACATCATACGACTGCTATGAAACCCGTTTTGATTGACTTACACATTTGAATGTTTCACCCATACTTGGAGTGGTGGGATGTGAGCAGAGCCAGGAAAAAGGAAACGGGCAAGACGGCAAGGGGTAGAGACGAATGAGCTGGGGGAAAGCCTTGAAGGGGGCTGGCAGGCAACTTGAAGATCTGAGACAAGACGAGCACGGGAAGAGCTAGTCGGAATAGTGGCTGAAATGAAACCTATATATCTTATAGTAACAAGAGCAGGCTGCAGGAGCGACATAGAATGAGCCGATACATACCGATGAACGGGGGATAGCTTATGTGGAATTTCGGCAGTAGTGTCATGATGATCAGAGAGTACGGGATTCATCAGACACAATGCAAATCAAGACAAGCAGGAGGATGGATGAATATGCGGGGAGAGACTGACAGATGCAGTCGCGTGGCTATCGATGATGATTTTGCTGTGGGCGGTAAAAAAGCAACACCATGCCACAGCAACCATGGACACAGCCTGGGCTTTGAAATATAAGCCATTACAATAGAGATTAAATTGTCCACGTACTGTGTACAGTCAATTGGTACTGCTAATAGTGCTCCTACTAAACTCGCTGACGAGGCACCAGTAACAGAGCAAGGCTAGAGATACCATTACGTCCCCAACTTGAATCTTCGAACCACATTTGCTCAGGTGCGTCCTCATAGCATCCGTGCTATTGGAACTTGAATGACAATCTCAGCATCTTCGGCTGAGAAGCCGCACCGCTTGATCAGTTTCTTCTTCAGGTCATTGCTGGCATCAAGCCGCTTTCGGTTGCGCGGGGACAACCATGTGAGTGCATGCCGCACTACCCGCTGGACCCATCTTGCTTTCTCTTCTGTCCAAACGACTCGATTGCCGTAGTCCAGAAGGAGCTTCCGGATGAACTCTCCAGATTGTTCATACTTGTCGCTGAAGATGCCATGGCAGCCACGGGCAGTGATGATTCCATGGAAGTTGAGTCCATACTCCTTGAGGTCCCTCCCGTTCTGCCTCCACCACTCCTCCATGTTGTCCTACATTCCCAGATGCATGAAGACGACGACGACGACGACGGGAACCTGACGGTTACAGAGCACCTCGACGAAAGGTTATATGTTTGCTGCGCCGCGATGGAGATCCATCCGGCCCTCGTGCAGAACGAGACTGATTCCGCCCGACCACTCCCGGTTTGAAATGAATGGAACGTGCAGCTTTTACTACCACTCGAAGTAATGGCCCAGCAGTGCCGGCGACAAGATTG